>CM024761.1:148158730-148256317 GCA_014218235.1 Colocasia esculenta
TTAAAATCTTTCTGCGAGAAGATATACTTCAAGCTTTATGATCTGTAAAATTTCAAATCTTTCGCCATACAGATAATGCCTCCACATTTTCAAAGCAAACACAACTGCTGCCAGCCAATCTAAATCATAGGGTGGGTAATTTTCCTCTGCTTGGCTTCAATTGTCTGGATGCATAAGCTATTACACTTACCATGCGCATAAGCACTGCTCCAAGACCTCTCCTCGAAGCATCAGTTATAGATAGCACAAAACCACACATCCCTGCCGGCAATGTCAATATAGGTGCTGATGTGAGTCTTTTCTTCAATTCCATGAAACTTCTCTGACATTCCACCGGACCCCACAAAAGGCACTCCTTTCCTGGTCATTCTATCATGGGTGCTGCAATTTAGAAAAATCTTGAATAAAGCGCCTATAATAACTGCCAACCCCCAGAAAACTTCTAATCTCGGTTATTGTCTTAGGCACTTCCCACCTAGACACAGCTTCCACTTACTCGGTTCCACTGCTACTCCTTTTGGCTGAAAATAACATGACCCAAGACTGAATTCCTTTAACCAGAATCTCACTTACTAAATTAGCAACAAACGGGTTCCCCTTAACAAACTACAAGGGTAAACCTCAAATGAGCGGCATGATGCCTCTTCAGATGCTGAATAAATTAGAATATCATCAATAAAGACACATAATAACATTGATCTAAAATGGATGAAAAATTCTATCATCAGATCCATAACCTGCAGGAGCATAGTCAACCAAAGGGCATTACCACAACACTCATAGTGACCATATCTCGGTCTGAACGCTGTCTATATCTATTCCTCCTCTTTAATTCTCACTGATGTACCCGGACCTCAAATCATCTTAGAAAACACATTGGATTGCAACTGATCAAATAAATCATCTATCCGCGGCAACGGGTACTTATTCTGATGTCACATCATTCAATTTCTATAATCAATGCACATCCGAAAACTTCCATCTTTCTTTTTCACAAATAAAACTGGACTCCCCACGGGAATGCTCGGTCTAATAAAACCTTTCTGCAACAATTCTCTAACTCTTTTTCAATTCTTTAAGTCGCTGGTGCCATCCGATATGGGGCTTTTAGAAATCGGCATGGTACCTGACAGCAACTCAGGAAAAGTCCACCTCTCTGTGTGGAGCTAAACCAGGCAAGTCTTCCGGAAAAACATCAGCAAATTCCCTAACCACGGGAACTGCTTCCATTGGCTGATGGCCTCTACCAACTTATTGAGGCTAAATAGGCCACACACCATCATTTAACAACTTTCTAGCTTTAATTGCAGAAATTAGAAACTTGGAGGTATAAAAAGGCATACCTTGATATTCAAACACTGCACCATTAGGATGACAAAATCTGATCCTTTTCTTTCTGCAATCTAACATTGCTCCATACATTTCAAGCCAATCCATACCCAGAATAATATCATAATCTGACAATGCAGGGCATACAACCGACCCGGCATCTGGTTCCCTTCAATCATAACAGGAGCTTCATCTATATAGCTCGAAGTGAGTAAGAACTCACCTGAAGGAACCTCCACCACTAACTCACAAGACTTCTCTTCCAAGGATGAGCTATGCAATCCAGAAATTCTTCGGAAATAAAAGAATGAGAGGCACCCGAATCAAATAAGACTCTTGCTGAATATTCAAAGAGGTAACATACCTTCTATCATATTTGACGCCTCTGCCTGGGCTCGGGTGATAGCCATAACCCGGCCTCTTCCTCGCTGCTGCGGTGCTCCTCTGCCACGACCTGCCTGTGGCTGCTGTGAAACTGCTGAGGCTGCTGCTGCTGCTGCACACCTCTGCCATACCCATACTCTCTTGCATACGGACAATTGCGGATCAAATGTCCGGCTGATTGCAATTATAACATCTATACCCTGGAGGAACAATAGGCTGCCTGGCAGTACTCTGCTGCAACTCCTCCACCTCAGGCCTACCACGGCCCTGCTGCAACTGCTGACGACTTCCCCATCCTCTTCCTTTGCCTTTAAATGCTTGCTTTAACTTCTGGCCCCATTTCCCGAAACCGGATGAAGAAGGTCCTGCTGGTGCCTTGCCCTTGCTCGCACCTACTGTCTGCTGCGGTAGCCGGAAACTACCTGAACCTGATTCACCTGCTTGACGAGTCCGATAGACCTCTCCAAAGTAGCTGCCCTCTGCGCTGCTTCTTCCACTGTCTTACACATGAGAGGTACTATCGCATACTGCAATTCCACTCTCAACCTCTGATAAAATACTCAACCATCATATTATTATCTGAAACCACATATGGCGCATAACGACTAAGTGCCATAAATCTCATCTGGTACTCTAAGACTGAAGAGTTACCTTGCTGAAGTGTTCGGAATTGCTCTCTTTTTACTTGCTGCACTTGGATCGGAAAGAATGTATCATTAAATACATCAAGAAACTCGGCCAAGTGATAGCTTCTTCCGTCCTGCCTGCAAAAGTGGTTTGCATCTTCAATCGCCACCATTCCAAGGCAAAACCTCTCAACTGATAAGCAGCTAATACCACTCTATCCGCTGCCGGACACCTCATAGTCGCAAAAACTCTATCTCTCATTTCATGAACCCCATGCTCAGCTGTATCTGGATTCGGCCCTCCTGAATAAGTAGGTGGCTGCAATCTCAGAAACTTTTTCAACTGCAACACTGGTTCTTCCCGCTAACAACACTGGTGGTGGCACAGAGCTACAAGGCACCTCCACTCTCGGCGGAACTGGAGCAACATGTACCAGCCTCTCCATCCCCAGGTGGCACTGCAACCGGTGGTACTGGCGCCTGCTGATCCATTCTTGCCCGAATATCCGTGAGGCTCTCCCAAATCCTTTCTATCATATGCTGGGTGCTTTCCTCCGGATCATCTCCTCCCCACCCCCATCTCTCCTATCAGCCATTTCAGAAATTTTCTACATACACAAAACACCAGACAAAAATCAAAACCATGAATGATCAAAACCAGGGTCCCTACCAGCAGTGTAAAATGACCAAAAATAAGGCTATGTATCCTTTTAATTCCCTTATATAACGGACCTTACTCTGATACCAACTGTTGCGGATCGCCTCGGCCAACCCGTTAAACCGATAACGTACTTGATCCGAGTCCGCCTCCCGCGAACGGGCCGAGCCTCGCAGGGATACCAAACCACAGTCCATGTAAACCTAAAGAACACACCACATTTCATATATATTTCACAAGTTTACATAGCCAAATTTTCACACAAACTGAAAAGAAGTACAAGAGCCTGGGGCATACCCCGGGTACACTGAAGAAAGTAAACACTACAGAACTATACTGCTGAAGCTGCTCTGCTGGAGGTGCTGACCCTGCACCGCTACGAACGCGGCCCGGACCTGGACGTCGGACGAGAGACGGTCCTCCTCGCTCTCACCTGTGGGGGTAGGGGGAGCCTCTCTAGTCACTGGCTCAGTAGGGAACTCCCCCAAAACCGAGCGAAACAAACACCACAAGTACGAATAGTAACAACACCACAATTTATATAACAGCTAGCAGGTAATTAAAGTTGTAAAAGTACTCACCGTCTGCCGACTACGAGAAACAACAGTAATATTAAACGCAAACCAGTACAGGTGTACAAGCTAAAGTAGAGAGACACACCACACAACAAGACCACTTGACCTGTTCGCACACCAGAACTGACTCGGACAACTAACCAGATCTACCTCTCAGTCTCGCAGCCACGGACGAAAGGTCCATCTGCCGCTCCACGTAAAAGGTCAAGCAACTATGGAGACCAACTAAACACCACACCTGTAGACCACACGGTCACAGACCCATGCCTGGCACTCCAGAGACCCTGGCCTGGGCTCGCTAGAGTGAGGCACTGGAAAAGGACTAGCTGGGGACCAGTTCGACTACTGGTGTCCGTACCCCCAACTACGAGCGCGCTACAAGTGACTAAAAACAAACACAAGTGTCACTGTCCCACTGTCGTCTTTCCCTCAGCCGACGTACAACTCTAACACAAGAGTGGGGTGTCCAGGTCAGACGACACATACCTCGACGTACAAGCACAAGTACCGGGACAAAGCCCCGAGCTAACAGCCTGGCTCACAAAGAACCTGGGCACCCAACTAGAGGTAACCACGGTAGGCGTCGTACTACTCGCCACGTACATAGAATCACGTGCACGTCACACACACCCACGTGAAACCTCACGTAAACCACAAGTAACCACTGGTCCACTACACGTGAACCTAACTGACTCGCGTACACAACGCGCAGTCACCGAAGTAAACAACTATAGCATACCTTGTATGCTAAAACACGTAAACCAAGTGCACTCAGTGCACCTCATCGTCAACACACATGCATTATCGATAATTATTGTACTTAGTCATTTCTGCTCAAATAGAAGTAGGCGGCCACATCGATTGCCGCTTACTGGGAGTCAACGGCAAGGTCCCTGGCCGTTAACCTCCTGGCTGAGAATATTGGCGGCAAGCGATGTTGACGCCAAGTTCTCCGGCCAAACCCTGCAGAAACCCTAATCCGCCCTGCGGGTTTTCTAACTATTCTAACTACTGAAAAAACATGCAAATGCAATTCCTTTAGCATGCTAGAACCCAATACACCTTTATAACATGATTCATACAGTAAATTACTCAAACCACCCATTATCCCGCTTGTGTGCAACTCTATCCAAACATGGATTAACATGCTGGTTCAAGTGATTATGATGTGTTTTAATGTTCCTACAGAGATACCAGGTTCGTCCCCTACCTCAGACAGCGTTAGAATCTCCACGATCTCCTGGTTCACGCCGAGCCCTCCGCGAGCTCCCACGCGAATTGCACCACGCCGCGACGTTTCCTCGCGTAATTCAGCGATGCCGCGCGTTCTACTATCGTCCATACTCCTCGCACCTGCTAGAAGCTTCAGAACTCTGGGGCGCGAAGCTGGGGCAGAGGGGCAGAGAGTGAGCAGAGAACGCGCTCCGGTGAGCCTATAACCTGTTGAACTGACAGGTTTGCGTCAACCCCCTTGTTGCCAACATCAACCGCCAGCCTAAACGTCCACACATCTACTGTTAATCTCATTATGTAAACGTCCACCAATCTGGACGCCTACTAGTAAACGGCCACCCATGGCCGCCAACTCAGACGGAACAGCAGCAGGTCCCTTTTCTTTTCAGGACCAACCCTGCTCTTCACCTGCTCAAGCCACGCATCCACACCATACATTCCACACAACCGACTCACACTGGCCTCACAAACGGCCGCCACACCCACAACACATGATCCGCATGGATCCGAAAGCACGCGACTTTACAGTGTAGCCCGATTTTAAAGCATGAGGGCTAAAGGCCCTCGATCTTTTATTAAACATGTGGCGCTAAGGTCCCAGTTTGAAAACATGAGGGCGAAGAAGCTCGCCTTTGAAATTTGTGAGGGCGTGAAAGTCCGATCTTTTTATTAAGTATGTGGGCGCTAAAGTCCCAGTTTGAAACATGAGGGCGAAGAAGCCCGCTTTTGAAATTGTGAGACGTGAAAGTCCAATCTTTTTATTAATATGTGGGAGCTAAAGTCCCATTTTGAAAACATGAGGGCGAAGAAGCCCCTTTTTGAAATTGTGAGGACGTGAAAGTCCGATCCTTTTATTAATATGTGGGCGCTAAGGTCCCAGTTTGAAAACATGAGGGCGAGAAGCCCGCTTTTTGAAATTGCGAGGACGTGAAAGTCTGATCTTTTATTAAATATGTGGGAGCTAAAGTCCCAGTTTGAAATCATGTGGGCGAAGAAGCCCGCTTTTGAAATTGTGAGGACGTGAAAGTCCGATCCTTTTTTAAATATGCGGGTGCTAAGGTCCCGTTTGAAAACATGATTTTGAGTTTTGACAACATGAATTTTTCAAATATGATTGACGCATCGTTGTTTCAAAAACGCCGATTTTTGTAATTGGCCTGGCAATTGTCACTTTTGAAATATGACTTTGAAACATGATTGGCAATTGCCACTTTTTGAAATATGTCTTTGAAACATGATTGGCAAATTGCCAGTTTTAAAATATGTCTTTTGAAATATGATTGGCAAATTGCCGATTTAAAATATTCTTTTGAAATATGATTGGCAAATTGCATTTTGAAATATGTCTTTTGAAATATGATCAGCATGGCCAGTTTTAAAATAGTCTTTTGAAATATATCGACAAATTGCCGCTTTTGAAATATGTCTTTTGAAATACGATTGACAAACTGCCAATTTTGGAATATGTCTTTTAAAACACTGATCGACAAATTGTCGCTTTTGAAATATGTCTTTTGAAATATGATTGACAAGTCGCAAATTTCGAAATATGTCGTTTTGAAACATGATTGACAAATTGCCAAATTTGAAATAATCTTTTGAAATATGATTAGCAAATTGGTCATTTTTGAAATATGAATCTTTTAAAACATGATTGGCGAGTCGCCATTTTTTTGAATCTGAGTTCTTTTAAAGTTATGGGCGGCAAGTTTGTCAATTTCAAAACATGAGTTTTTGAAATTGATTGACAATTTGCCAGTCTCTTTTGAGTTGGATGGATAAATCCTTTGTCCATTTTATTAGGATCTGGAAAAAGAAATATGCACTCAAACTGGTAAGAAAACCCATGTATGAATATGAACATAAGCGGTGAAGCCCGGTGCGATACGATCATGCGGGCTCATATCATCGCCTGTAGAAAATATGCAATTTTGTTGAGGTATTATTTACTCTCAACCATAGTCCGACTAGCGGTATGGTTGGCCTGTTTATTTTTTGCTGCTCGTCATTGACAATAATACCTCAGGTGCCCTAACAGAGCCTTGAGACCACTTCAATGACCAGGTCTCATGCCGGGTGGTCGGTGTGACTACTCAGCAAGCTTCTTTCTTTCTCTTTTTTTTTGCTTTTTTTTTTGTCATCATTCTTTTTTTTTTTCTTTCTTTTTTTTTTCTTTTTGAATGAGTATTTACATGAATGACATTACACATCTGATCTGCATCTGCCCCCGAATCACTCAATCTTGACAAGGGTTCTTATTTATTTGCTGCTCAAGATCTTGAAGTTCCCCCGAGGGCATGAGCTTTATCTGTGCGTCGAGCTCTGGGCTGTTTTATGCTATTATGACTTGGATATTCAGGTTGCATTTGCCCCTGTGCTGGCTGGCGCATGCTGTCGTATGCTTTTCCTTTTCTATTGCAATGGAGCCCCATGAGGGCATGGCGGGTCCACCTTGTACTCGCCCACTTGCAATTCTTCTTCTTCTTATCATGCTTCAATTTGTCTTTGAGGACATAGCAATCCTCTGTAACAGGCCCCGGCAGCTGATGATATAAGCAGAACCGGGGATCGTCTTTCTTCTTGATGTCCTCTGTCCTTCTAGGCTCAAGTGGACGATTTTTGTTATGTTGACGTGCCCATTCAAAAGAGGTCTGTGTCTTATCTCTTGGAAAGGAGTATGACTTTTGCATCTTCTCTTGCAATGAACCCCTTTTATTTCGCTTCATTTGTTTGATAATAGGAGAGCCTTCTTCACTCTTTTGTCTTGTAAGGTCTTTGAAGTTCACAGTATGAACATTTGCAGGTGCTGGCCTTTTCCCCAGCAATCTATCTTCCTGACTTGACGCATAGACAGAGGATAGTTGGAAATGAATTGTTCGATCTCGGCCACAACTTATTTAGCTGGCCGACGGATTTGATCTCAATGCCAATCATCTTTTCTAGAACATGCCTGCTCTGTTTTGCTTGCAATTTGAACGGCATCCTCTGGATGTAGTGGTCGTCTACATCTCATGCTAAGATCTCTCCACCTTTTGACATAATCTAGAGCTGGCTCATTGTCTTTGCCTGGTTGCATATAGCTCGACCAGTGTGATTTCTCTTTCAGCACATAGAATCTTTCTATGAACTTCCTTTGCATATCCTGGCCAGTCTGTAATGGACCCACTGGTAAATTTGAATACCATTCGAAAGCCAGTCCAGTCAGGGAAGACTCGAAGAATCTGAGTAAATATGACTCATCCGCGGCCAATCCCCCATGGCGTGGACATAGTGTGCAATTGTTCTTTTGGTGATCCTTGCCCATTGAACTTTTCAAATTTGGGTGGTCTGCTGATGCCAGGAGGTAACCTCTTTGCAGCATGGCACACGGGTATGGTACCTGGTACATTTCAAAAGGGCTTGATCAGACTTTGTCCCTTCCAGATAGCTTTGCTTCTATGATCTGTTCCACATTTGTCTATTCATAATCGACGTCTGGACCATGTCTGGATGAGGAGAGCCGACTGCATCTGAGCCATGGCAGCGAGCCCTTGATGTGCTGCTTGGCAGGCTATAGGCTGCTCTGGAGCTATTAGGCTTTAGTGCCCCAGTAAGGCCTGATGGTTGACTGGGGCATTGTTGGTAGTAATAGGGTGTGGGCAGTTGATGTCAACTTGTGGTGCCCCCACACTCCCCCTCTTCTTTCTCTTGGCTCAAGAGTATGGGCGTCCCTTCTTCAATTTGTCTTTTCAACTTTTCAATCTCATGTTGGTATCTTTGTATCAATGCTGCCACAGCATGATCATATGTATGAGTGCTAGGGGCATCAGATATCACTTCAATTGGAGCCTCCTCCCAGAGGGGTAGGTGGCAGATTACTGATATTATCAGCTGCTATTATATCTGTAGCCTCTTCTTGGGCCACTGAGACTATTGGGCTTTGCCCTTAGCTTCTTCCCTCCTGACAAGAGGGTTCGGCCCTTCATTGAGCCTCAGCAATCATCTTGCTCAGGGGGCATATCCCGTGTTGACCGACCACACCAGTCATACAACATGCGTGTATGTCTGCAAGCTCTGTCTGTTCTTTTGGCTTCTTTGCATTCTACCTCGTCCCTGGGTGTCTGCATCCTTTCAGACCCATCCTATGGCATCTTCTGATTAGCTGCTGATAAGAGAAACTACATTTATAGCCTTTTGCCGAGCTTCCTGTCGGGCTTGGGCTTCATGTGGGCGTGGCGGATCCACCTTGTACTCCCCATTTGCAATTCCCCCTTTATCATCAAAGACTCCATGATGTCTTGAAATATAGCAGTCTTCCAAAGGATGCCCCAAGATCTGATGGTATAGACAGTACCGGGGATCATCCTTCGTTCCTGCTTGCCTCAGGTCTTTTGGCACCGTTAGTGCAATTTTGTTATATTCAATTGCCCATTCAACAACACCCTTTTCTTTTCCTTGGGGAATGAATAGGGCTTTTTTAATTTTATCCTGGAAAGGATGATACGTCTTGAGCCTTTGGACGTGGTACTAGAGGGTCCAGTAGTGGATTTTACTTGCATCTCTTAACAGCTCGAAGGCCTTGAGATCTTCAGTGTGTACCTCCTTTCTAGCAGCTTCTTATCAACTGATTCGCCTCTTTGTCCCACAATGGGATACTGGGATATCTTGCTAGAAATGCTTCAATTTTTGCGACAATATTATTTGTCTTGTCACCATCAGACTTCCCCTGTTTGTCTAGCCGATCTGCCAAGAGGCTGTCAGGAGATTTGAATGTGAATGTCTGTTCAACAAGGATGCACGAGGCGTCATCTGGAAAGGCATATCTAGAGTCAAATGCTCCATTGCATCGATAAAGTCCATATCATGCATTGGGTATGAGCTTGGTGAGTATTAAGTGTGTTAGCAGGCTATCCCACGTTTCTGTTAACTTCACCAAGCTGCTCATCAGCGCTGGATCTGTTAAACTCAAGCGATTGTGGTTGACTGTAGCGTTACCCTTTAGTTTGTGGAAGCTCTTGCCTTGTTGACTGTTTCGAAGTCTCTTGATTCAGAGGTGAAATGCCCCCAGTGTGGATTGACATCGATTGTGCCATCATTGGTAGGATTTGGAGTGAGCTGATGCTATCTTGCAATGCTTTGACTGTGCTTCCTTTTGCCCTTTAATGCCATGATATATTCCTCTTTCTTGAATTGCTTTCTCAACATTTGCCATTTCCAGCTTGCATTTCTGTAACAAGATGATCGCAGTAGATCATGCCCAGACATGGTAGGGATGTTAGTTGTTGTCCTAACCCAAGTCTCTCTTAAGGAGACAGTGGCAACTTGCTATCTTCCTCAAACATCATTGCTGTTGTAGAGGTTCTTTCTGACCATTGAGGTGTTTTACTGATAGCACCGGTGGCAACGGTGGTGGCACTGTTTCTTCACCTGATGCTTGAAAGCCTGAGCAGGTATTGACTGTTGCTGTGCATGGAATGGCTTTGTTGCAGCTTATATTTTTGATGCTGCTGTTGTTGAAAGAACTGTGGTTGCCGCGGTCGATATTGGATCTGTTGGTGCTGTCGTTGAGTCGAGGGAACATGCGACTGTTGAATCTGCTCATTTTCCTGTTGCGCGACAGTGTGCTGGGCCGGAGTTCCCGCTGACCCTGAGGTCCCCTGAGGATTTCTCCTGAACCCTCAGCTTCGGGTTTGCATGCCCTTCAGTCTCTTGTCTCTTATTTGGCGCTTGAGTGCTTTGATTTTGGCCTGATACCGCTGTAGCAACTCCAAGGCAGCTGAATCCAAGGGTGCAGTGAGAGGGATCTCTTGCACCATGCCCCCGGGGTCATTTCTGGCAGCGGCGGCGGGGGAATTTCACTATTGCCCCCACTGCCTTGGGTGGTAATCACATTGGCAGTAATTGTCGTCATTTGGGTTTGGGGAGGTGCTAACTCCTCCGTAGCTGCTGTTAGAGCTGCCGCAGCGCATTTTCTTCTCGTAACGACACCGGGCCTCTCAGCCAGTTCCGCCAGCTCTTCATCATCGGTCGGCAAGGCTCCATAACGGCTTCCTTTGCCAGCCATGTGACATGCAAAGATTTTAATGTTCCCGTTTTTCGGTCTCTTTCGACCCTTCGGGAAGTTTGAGGACAAAAGGATAACCTTTCAAAAATGATACCCGGTTTGGCTCTCCGGTCTGTTCATGATTGTGTTCGCATGGAACATTGTTCTCATCAGTACTGCTCTCAGCTTCGCTTGAGGAGCTCCTTCATCTCTTTGCATTCTCGCTTTCCGCAGCGGGGCTTGCGAGATGAGGAATGCGGTCGTACATGACCTGTTTGCCCCCTGCCGATCATATGTGGCTGAGAGCATATGTATGGGAGACCTCCCCGGATAGGTGCATATAGGCAGACTTTCGCAGCTCTGCCTTCTTGTTGTGGAAGCGGGCATAAGCACATGCCCCTCCCTGTCGAACTTTGCTTTAAAGCCTCTAGGCGGCCTGATAGTTTGAGGCGTTCACATCAATTGTTTCTCTTGGTTCTATTTCTTGTAATGCAGGTTCCTTTGCTTAGGTGTCTGTACCCTTTTGGGCCTCCACACCTGTTTGAATTTGATCGGCTTTGGGGGCAGCTTGCCCTTGAAGGTGTTGTTCATTTCTCCTTTTCTTGTTAAAGCTTGGAACGAGTTCTTTACGGGTACTGTCAGCATGACCCGTTTTGGCACAGCCTCGGTTCTCTTTCTTGCAAATGGATTCTTAGATCTCCAATTCGCACGCTTTTTCCCTGAGGCAGAGACCCATGCACGACGAGTGATGATGTTTTTCTGCTTCTGTAGTATGTTGTAGGCATTTGTTAATTTCTTTTCCTTTGTTCTTTTTGCGGTTGCCACACTCCACGTGGTGCACGTGGCAGCTCAGCTCCTCAGTTGTCTTTTTTACTTCAGCTTCATGCTTGGCTTCAGCTCCATCTTCCTTTTTGGCTTCCGGTGAAGGATGTCGACGAAGGCACCCCCAAAAAGTTGGGGAACTCCACGACCAGAGGGAAGCTCCCGAAGCGAGTCGGCAGGGCAGGTAGCCGTACCGGGCATGATCTTGGACGATGAGGGGCCGAAGCGTACTCCCTCCATCAGTCTGTTAGTACCCTGTTAGTCAATTCAAAGTGACAATTAGTACTGAGTATGAGGCCATAAGGCTTTCTATTCCGACGAAGAGATGAAGGGAAGTTTGGTCCCACCGGGCGTGCCACCTGTGGACATGGAAAATTTATCAATTTAAAAATCTATTTTTATCATGTTGCTCTTTTCTCATAGATTGAATGCGTATTGCTAATCCAAATCCCATCGAATGCTACGCGAGCAATGGCGACGTGAGATGAATCGGCAATTCGCACAGCGCGGGCGTGCCAGTCACCGAGGTGACAATAAATGGTCTGCCTCCGAGAGTCGGAGGGCTTTAGGTCTGTTGTGCGCACCGTTTGACTTCGTCAAACGAAGGTGAGTGTCGGGTCTTGGACCAAGATCCCGCCGTTGCCTGAGCGCAACGACGTTAATTACATCTCTTTTAGAAAGAGAAACCCTTGATTAACGCCAGAATATAAGGTCTTATGGCCTAAGTCGGGACATCCGATAAAAGGCGCAAAATAAAACTACAAGATTGCAGTCAAATTTGCAAGAGATTCTTGATGTGTGTGTGTGCCATTCATCTTTTAAGGTCCAATTTGCATACTTGTTTATTTATTTGTTCTTTTATCTATTATGCAATCTTTTTATTTGGTAATGCAAGAGATTTCGACATGCTTTGATTGTCATTGTTCTTTTCATGGTTCGATCTCATTTGACTCTTATATGCCCAAACCTCGTCATGCATAATCCATTTGATTCGTCAAGCAAAACGATTCGGCAGCTAAAACCTTCAGCAAAGGTGAATCAGCAGAGCGAATTGGCAGCCAGGCCATTCAGCAAAGGTGAATCAGCAGAGCGAATCGGCAGCCAGGCCATTCAGCGGGGGTGAATCAGTAGGACTAATCGACAGCCAGGCCATTCAGCAAAGGTGAATCAGCAGGACTGAATCGGCAGCCAGGCCATTCAGCAAAGGTGAATCAGCAGGATTGAATCGGTAGCCAGGCCATTCAGCAAAGGTGAATTAGCAGGACTGAATCGGCAGCCAGACCTTCAGTAAAGGGTGAATCAGCAGGGGGGGGGCGAATCGGCAGCACTATTCACAGACCAAAATGATTCGGCAGCCCTTGCAACGCACAAAACGCGTGGGAAACGGAGGATCCGAAGACCAGGTCGGGAGGGAATGGCACCCAACCACGCAAGGGCTCTGTTCGATTCCGGACGGGGCGTGGAATCAAGTGGTCCGACCCTTTTGTCCAAATATCAAATCGCAGTGATTCTGCGGCCCTGTTCGTGCACGGTTTTGAAATCCGGAGAAACCAGAACTGACCAGACGGATGGCAAAACCCACAATGTGTATGGACACCATCTATGAGCTCGAATCGGGCACGGGGACGGACTATCCGACCTTCATGTTCAAAGACACCCGGAAAAAGTGATTCGGCAGCACTTCGGAGGCACGGTTCTCAAATCCGGAGATGATCTGAGCGTCCCGCCGGGCTGACGGGCTATTCAACATATGAAATCCATCCATTCCTGACCCGGGCAGGGTATCAGATACCGAACCCTCATGTTCAAAACGACCCGAAAAAGCGATTCGGCAGCACTTTGGAGGCACGGTTCTCAAAATTCGGAGATGATCTGAGTGTCCAGCCGGGCTGACGGGATATTCAACATATGAAGAATCCATCCACGGTCCTGAACCGGGCATGGGTACTGGATACGAACCCTTCATGTTCAAAACCACCCAGAAAAGTGATTCGGCCAGCACTTCGGAGGCACGGTTCTCAAATCCGGAGATGATCTGAGCGTCCGTCGGGCTGACGAGCTATTCAACATATGGAGAATCCATCCATGGGCCTGAACCGGGCTTGGGTACTGGATACCGAACCCTTCATGTTCAAAGTCACCCGGAAAAGTGATTCGGCAGCACTTCGGAGGTACGGTTCTCAAATCCGGAGATGATCTGAGCGTCCGACGGCTGACGGGCTATTCATATGAAGAATCCATCCATGGCCTGAACCGGGCATGGGTACCTGCATACCGAACCCTTCATGTTCAAAGCACCCCGGAAAAGTGATTCGGCAGCACTTCGGAGGTACGGTTCTCAAAATCCGGAGATGATCTGAGCGTCCGGCAGGGCTGACGGCTATTCAGCATATGAAGAATCCATCCATGGCCTGAACCGGGCATGGTACTGGATACTGACCCTTCATGTTAAAGTCACCCGAAAAGTGATTCGGCAGCACTTCGAGGCCGGTTCTCAAATCCGGAGATGATCCGAGCGTCCAGCCAGGCTGACGGGCTATTCAAATATGGAGAATACATCCTGGGCCGAACCGGCATGGGTACTGATACGAACCCTTCATGTTCAAAGCCACCCGGAAAAGTGATTCGGCAGCACTTCGGAGGTACGGTTCTCAAAATCCGAGATGATCTGAGCGTCCCGCCGGGCTGACGGGCTATTCAGCATATGAAGAATCCATCCATGGGCCTGAACCGGGCATGGGTACTGGATCCGAACCCTTCATGTTCAAAGTCACCCGGAAAAGTGATTCGGCAGCACTTCGGAGGCACGGTTCTCAAAATCCGGAGATGATCCGAGCGTCCAGCCGTGCTGACAGGCTATTCACATATGAGAATACATCCATGGGCCTGAACCGGGCATGGGTACTGGATACCGAACCCTTCATGTTTCAAAGCCACCCGGAAAGTGATTCGACAGCACTTCGGAGGTACGGTTCTCAAAATCTGGAGATGATCTGAGCGTCCGGCCGGGTTGACGGGCTATTCAGCATATGAAGAATCCATCCATTGGCCTGAACTGGGCATGGTACTGGATACCGAACCCTTCATGTTCAAAGTCACCCGGAAAAGTGATTCGGCAGCACTTCGGAGCAACGGTTCTCAAAATCCGGATGATCCGAGCCCAGCCGGGCTGACGGCTATTCAACATATGGAGAATACATCCATGGGCCTGAACCGGGCATGGGTACTGGATACCGAACCCTTCATGTTCAAAGCCACCTGGAAAAGTGATTCGGCAGCACTTCGGGGACACGGTTTCTCAAAACACGCGCAGAATTTTGGCGTCCCGTCGGAAACACAGATCATTTGCTATAAATGCCTCCCCTCATAAGCCTGAACATGACCCAGGTGTTAGCCCCCTAACCCTTGATGTTCAAAGTCTCATAAGAAAACGAATCGCAGGGTTGGACAGTGAGACATGAACAGTGATAAGGTATTTGAACAGTGCCTTGTCTGCCCTAGACCTTAGAGGAGGCACATATATGGCCTGATCGAGCTCCTTGTATTGGGCCTTCAAGATTCACGTTAATGCACAAAAGGGATCTGAATAAATAAAAAAATAACACCGGAATGAAGGGACTGTTGCAGTAACATGTCATGGCAGTGAGTATATTTCTCATAAGCTGTCCTTGGTGGACTGAGAAGTACTCAGTGGCCTCTCCAATGTCTCGTATGAGGTAATGGAGTGGTCTCTTGCAAACAAGAAAATGAAATCAGCAGAGAGAAACCTACGGTAAAGAGCAAACTTGTTTACCACATATAGTGAAATTCCGGTTTCATATGAAACCCAGGAGAACATGACTGAAGCAAGAAAAGGAGGGGGAAAGGGGAGGGGCACACAAACCGTAAAAAAAGGAAAAAAAAAAAAAAACATACACATATGGAAAACGGAAGGTAGTCTTTCACTATGAGAACAGGTTACATGAGAGAGAGAGAAGGATAGCCAAAAGAAAAGAACAAACATGTGGACTGCCGTGGCAGCCCCCCCCCCATTGTCCCTACCCTTCCTGACTGCTTGCCCCCCTCTCCTTTTCTTCTTTTAACTCTTTTTTCTCTTGGGGAGACACGCCGATGGTCACCTGTGAGAGGCCCTTCTTCCTCTCTGTTTCTTCTTCTCTTCAGCAGGCCCAGCAGATGGGAGAGGGAAGCAAGAAGCCCAACCCCTCCTTTCCTTTTCCTCTCACGCAGCAGAAAACCCAGGAGAAGAATGTTCAGCCCACCCCCCCCCCCCCCCCCTCTCTTCCTCTTAACCATCAGCAAGCAAAAACTCCCCAAGCTCCTTCTTTTGCTGTTGAGGAACACGCAGATGAGGTGTCCCTGAGAGCTCTCTCTCCCCCCTCTCCCTTCTGCTTCCCAGCCAAGAAGAACCCGAAGGAGCTTTTTCCACCTTGCCTTTTTCCTTCACGCAGCCCATCAGCCTTGGGAGGAAGCTTCCCTCCTGCTGCCATGCTGCTGCTACAGCAGCTTTTTGTTGGTGTGGTGGGGGGTGTAGAGGTAGCTTAGGATGACCCCCTTGCATGGGGTAGATGGGCTATTGGGTAATGGGCTTTTAGATGGCCTCTTAGCAGGCTCTTTAGTGGGTTCTTTTAGGGGGTAGCTGGGCCATTAATGCAAGCCCACTCTGCTATTTTTTTTGGTGCCCACATGATCCAACGAGATAAAAAAAAAAATTGATGCCCTGCCATTTCGAAATGACCACTACAAGTACTATTCGAATTCTGTGATAGGAAATGCTATTCACCCGGGCGCCCAGGTGCATGATTTACCCGGGAGCCCGAGTGGTGCCTCACCTATTGGGCAGCGACCTGCTGCTTGGCCCCATGTTCAGACATCCGCCCAATGGTGAGGCGCCACCCGAGTACTCAAGTAAATTAAGTACACGGACGCCCAAGTGCTTAGCATTACTCTTTTGTGATAAGTACTAATCATAATGTGCCACACTAATTCGCACAGTGCGGCCCAAGTCCGGCACCCCCACCCCTTCTTCTTCCTCATTACAGAAGCAGCACAGGAACATGGTTTGTCCGATAGGACATAGGTCCCCATCTGCTCTATGGCATCTAGTTTTTTCACCAGACGATGCCATGGCGCAGCCATCTCAGCCTTACCCCTGCATTCCGCCTAGCCCTCACCCTCTCTCGAATCCTTACCCACGGTGAGTAACTTCGACAAAACTATCCATGCCAGACTGTGTCAGTAGACGTAAAGAGTGGGGTTTTTAAGAATGTTATGATGCAACTGAAATGTGGGGTTTTTAAGAAGAGAAATATTTATTACACTTGAGAATTATATTTTTTTTATGTATTTTGATTTTTTCATTGGCCAATATGTTAGAGGTTCATTTTATCCGTCTAATAAAAACAATAAGTGAAGGCGAAAGTGTAACTATTAACTGCAGTAATTTTTTCTCCTCTAAGAATATATTTATAAAGAAAAAATATTAAATCAATTATTTATAAACATTGTGGCTTACGTGATGGGATTATGTGAACCCTCGCACTTTCACGTCCCCCTGTGAGCACACAATCGGGAGTTATATGCTGTCGACGTTTTTGTTATTTTATTTTATTTTTTACTTGTTGATAGAGTCTCTTGCCAAACAAATGAAACCTCCCTACTAATGTGCAATTTTGTGATTTTATCATGGATTACAATTATTTTGGATGTATTCGGATATATTTTTAAAAGTTTACACGTGTGTGTGTGTGTATATATATATATATATATATATATATATATATATATATATATCATTAGGGCTACAAACGGGTCGGGTTCAGAATCGAAAACATAAATTCCGATTTCGATAACCAAAATATGATTCCGATTTCGATTCCGATAAGAATGGTTAGTTCCGATTTCGATAACATTATCGGAACCGAAATTCCGATAAGGTAATGTGTTTATCATAATTTACCTTGAGTTTATGATAATTTATCGGAATAACCGATACCGATACCGATTATTTTTTCAATTCCGATTCCGATAACTTATCGAAATATCCGATACTGATTCCAATAAGCTATCGGTATCATATTCCGATCCGAAACCGATAATTTTTATCGAAATCGGGTCGGAATATTAAAATATCGGGTTCCGTTTATACCCCTATATATCATACTTACAGAAGTATATATAAAGAGCTCTCCTTTTTTTTTAAAAAAAAATAACATGCTTAGAAAGGTCTGTATCACAAACTAGCTGTTCTACAGTGATGGATCAAAGAATTCAAAATTAATTAGGTGATGTCTTCTGCACGAAAAGCCAAGTCGTATATTATTGCAGGTTTATAATTTTGATACAGCTAAGCTACCATTCAATGTTATGGCAGACTTGATATGTACTGCATGTGGCACCTTATAATCTTGACATCATTTGATCTTATGATTGGGTACATATTGAGCTGTTTCATTTAATACGAACCCAACTACTTTGCTACCATTATGTCTGACAGAAGTTTCAAAAACTAGTGGTCTACCTCGAACGTATAATACTAGGTATCTCAAATAGTTCATATTGGGATTTTATCCGGATAAAATTCGGTTAATGGGTCTTAGTAGCTAGGTGGGAAATGCCAGTTTTAAGTTAATTTGGCACGATTTAGTGGGATAGAATAATATATATAAATATATTGGGATAAGTCTCCCTGTCCAATTGTCAAACTCGCTTAATATTGAGATTTTATCCGATCTCAAATAATTTATATTGGGATTTTATCCGGATAAAATTCGCGGTTAACGGGTCTTAGTAGCTAGTGGGAAAGGCCAGTTTAAAGTTTGGCACGATTTAGTGGGATAGAATAATGAAAAAGTTTATTGCACTTTCATATTAGTGTAATATCACTAGACAAAAGATCTATGTGATATCTAACAATTAAATGTCACTTTCTCACTGTTCAAGTGAGGGGTGCCACATAAGTTATTACCTAATCATATTACACTTGAAGTGTAATATATAAGTGCAATAAGCCTTTCTCTAGAATAATATATATGGCTTTGATAAGCCAGATAATTAAATCTAACAGTTCTGTTAACCAAGTTTACCTTTTGAGAAAGATTAATTTATCTGACTTAATTGGGTTAACTATCAAACGAAGAACAGAGAGAAAACAAAAAAACTATTTTATTAGAGAATTAATTACCTAGTTTTAATTTATTATAAACCAGAAGTCAAATTGGATTATACGATTAAGGCACAGTTTGGGAGAGTGCACTTGAAAGCGCGTGTGGTTTTCTGGCCGCAATTACCTCGTCGCCCATGTTGGTGACGTGAGCGCGGCCAATTAATGTGATGGTGGAGGCATGCCGTATTAGAGTTGGCATAGGTATGCTTGGTCACGAAACGAGTGGCCGTAAAAATTTGATTTTCGCTGTGAAATTAATAAGAAATTATCAGAGTCTTAATCATATAAGTCAAATTTGAAGATGGGTTAGTCGGTGTCCTATTTTGAGTCTTCTACTATTAAACGAGATTTTGAGTGATTAAAACAATAATGGTAGAAAGAGTTGGGTTCTCGATGCATCATAATTGTCACGTTAAGCCAATCCCTCTCAAGACCTCGGCATTACTACGTGAAGCCATACAAAACTGTGTGGTCACATATCATTGCAATTGGACGACTTGTTCATTGGACTTGATCGATATCTAATTTAATATGTTGAACATTAAATTAAATTCTACGTCTTGTGAGATCTGACATCTCACAAAACAAATTAAGCGTCAAACAGGCCAGATCGACTTTTCGATCGAGACACTCAAATAAAAAGCATCTCTTTTTTACTATGCTCATACGTCGCGAATATAATTGAAAAATGCTCAATACACCGCGAATGCAAGGCACTGAGTGAGCACCGTGTGTTTAGTGCGATGCGTGGCGGATGACGAGTTTGGCAAGAGCGCCGCACTCTTCCCAAACCTGATCTTGTCACATCTCGGACACCAGTTAAAAAGTGACTAAATCGTGGCAATGTACCGTCTACTCAAATGAATCATGACAATACATCAGCAAATGTTATGGTAATTTGATTTTCAATCTTTTTATTTGGAAATCAAATTAATACTCTTGTGTTATGTCACATTAACCAATCCCTCTCATGGCCTCAACATTACGTGAAGCCATATAAAATTGTGTGGTCATATATCATTGCAAAAATATTTTTGTTAGAAAAATATTTTCTATTCGACGACTTGTTCATTGGACTTGATCGGTATCCAATTTAATTAGTCGAACATTAAATTCTACGTCTTGTGAGATCTGACATCTCACAAAACAAATTAAGCGTCAAACAAGCCAGATCGACTTTTCGATCGAGACACTCAAATAAAAAGCAATTTTCCTTTTTACTATGCTTATACATTGCAAATATAATTGAAAAATGCTCAATACATCATGAATGCAAGGCACTAAGTGAGCACCGTGCATCCAGTGCGATGCTTGGCGGATGACGAGTTTGGAAAGAGCATCGCACTCTTCCCGAACCTGGTCGTATCACATCTCGAACACCCGTTAAAAAGTGACTGAATCATGGCAATGTACCATCTACTCAAATGAATTATGACAACACATCAACAAATGTTATGGTAATTTGATTTCCAATCTTTTTATTTGAAAGTCAAGTTAGTACTCTTATGTTATGTCACAGCCTCGACATTACGTGGTCACGTATCATTGTAAAAATATTTTTGTTAGAAAAATATTTTCTATCCGATGACTTGTTCATTGGATTTGATGAGTATCCAATTTAATTGGTCGAACAATATTAAATTCTACGTCTTGTGAGATCTGACATCCCACAAAATAAATTAAGCGTAAAACAAGCCAGATCGACTTTTCGATCGAGACACTCAAATAGAAAGCATTTCTCATTTTTACTATACTTATATGTCACATGAAAAATGGCTGAGTAGCCAATACTAATGGAGATGGAGAATTTGTAATAGAAATAGCAATTGAAAAATACCCAATACATCGCGAATGCAATGCACTGAATGAGCACCACGTGTCAAGTGCGATGCGTGGCAGACAATGAGTTCGGGAAGAGCGCCGCACTCTTTCCGAACCTGATCTTGTCACATCTCGGACACCTGTTAAAAGGTGACTGAATCGTGGCAATGTACTGTCTACTCAAATGAATCATGACAACACATCAGCAAATGTTATGGTAATTTGATTTCTAATCTTTTTATTTGGAAATCAAATTAGTACTCTTATGTTCTGTCACATTAAACCAATCCCTCTCATGGCCTCAACATTACATGAAGCCATACAAAATTGTGTGGTCATGTATCATTGCAAAAATAATTTTGTTAGAAAAAATATTTTCTATCCGACGACTTGTTCATTGGACTTGATCGGTATCCATTTAATTGGTTGAACATTAAATTCTACGTCTTGTGAGATCTGACATCTCACAAAACATTAAATCTACGTCTTATGAGATCTGACATCCCACAAAACAAATTAAGCGTCGAACAAGCCAGATCGACTTTTCGATCGAGACACTCAAATAGAAAGTATTTCTCCTTTTTACTATACTTATACGTCACATGAAAATGGCCAGAGTAGCCAATACTAATCGAGATGGGGAATTTGTAAGAGAAAGACTTTCTGTACTTGTGAAAGTACAAAAATATCTAATCATCTTGCATTTTTTCTCTTCCATTGATAGAAAAGAGGAGAGAGATTCACGTGACAACAATTTGATTCTTATCAATGAGAAGAAAAAAGTACAAGATGACTAGACATTTCTACACTTTTACGCTAAAACCTTTCTCGATTTGTCATAGCAATAGCAATTGAAAATACTCAATACATCCCGAATGCAATGCACTAAATGAACACCGCGCGTCCAATGCGACGCGTAGCGGGCGACGAGTTCGGGAAGAGCGCCGCACTCTTTCCGAACCCTTTCTTGTCACATCTCGGACACTCGTTAAAAAATGCCTGGATCATGGCAATGTACCTTCTACTCAACTGTGCACCAAATAATTCTTATGACAATTAAACACTAGAATCCTTCGGATAGTGACACGGAAACGGAGACCCAACTAGTACGGCAACACTTTATAAGCGCTTATTACGTGGAAGATGTACATGTGTGTTTGTGTGCATTGTCTGATCAGATCAGAGACGTTGATCGCGACGCGCAGCGAGATTGATTTGAACGCCGCCCTGCTCCCGAAGGCAGCTCCACCAAAAATTCCAATACTGATTTGATGGGCCAACTTGACCTAATTCAGCTTGGAGAAATCAAATTGGAGTTAAGGTCATTAGCTTGGAGGAATCAAATTTGGATGTTCCTAGTAGAAGAAAGTTCATAACTTTTTTCACTCTTAATTATATGCATGGTCGACTATCCTATTCAATTAAACGATTATTTTGTTCTATCGCCAAAATTATAGAAACACGATTAGTTAAATCTCTCCTCTCATACAAATAATAAAGAGAAAATTTTGAACATAAGACATCCCACATCCCTAGAGAGAGAGAGAGAGATGATAAATCGTCATATTAAGCGACCCTAAATCCAAAACCCGGAGAAAAAAAACTCAAATTTGGATGGGATTATATTGACTTAAAACTTTTTATCACGGCAAATTAAATTAAAAAAATAATAAATAAAATTAAAATTACACAATGTTTATTAACTTCTAACTATTTCTAATTTATTTTAATACCAAACAATGACTTGAGAGATCGGTGTTTTGAATAAGTTGTCGGCATGCAGTCTTCAACAATAGGGAGAACCTGCCAAGGGATCTTCCCCTCACCATTAATGGTCAGGACCAGTGTTAGAGCATTGCTTTCCATGGAGACCTTGTCTGTAAGGGCACAGGCCCATTGAATAGCTTTCAGTGACTAGAAGGGGGTGATCAGATGGGAAGAACTTACAGAAATGATGTGCACAGGCAGCCCTTTGTCATCCCTGAGAATAATGCCAATGGCTCCAGTTGAGTCATTGAGAGCCCCATCAACATTGGTCCTGCAAGTTCCTGGAGAGCCCTGGAGAGCTAGGAGCAGGGGTTTTGACTGGATCCCTTCAAAAATTAGTGAACACCTGGCTTTCCACACTTGCCAAGCAATGGAGAGACATAGGGCAAGGAGTTGATCTGAGTGAAGACCCAAGGGGGAGCAGAACCAAGTGCTTCTAGCCAAGTTACATCTGAAGAGAACATGCTCAAATTGTTTCAGGTTCAGCATTGCAGATAGGGCAATTCTTCTCATCAACCCCATGAATGGTTCTGGAAATATGAGAATTGAGGGGAAGGACCCCTTAATGACTTTTCCAGATAATTGACCAGATTGGAGATGGCTGGGAAGTGGAAGAAATTCTGTGTTGATCCTCCAAAAATTGTATGCTGATTTGATAGTAAAGGATCCCTAGCTCTTGAGTCAGCTTCTGGATCAATTTGTCTTCTTTAAGAGGACTATAAACAGGATGTGAATCCTCACAATCTGGTTAACTATTTCTTCATGATCCTGAAGCTCCTTCAGGAGATTCAGATTCCAGGTGTCATTTACCATCATCTCGGAGACCTTATGTGGAATGGAAGTGTGAGAGCTATATATTGATTGAGCTACCATTCCGGACCACCCAAGCTAAACATTCTAGTACTCTGTTGTGGTCGGCCACCACCACCTTTGTGTTCATTGAAGAATCACTGATTTCTGATGAGAGCTTTGGCAGCAAAATTTAATATGCTCATACCCAATTACGATTTAGTAGTGTTAAGTAAGATATATACCTATATCCTATAGAAAAGTGTTGAGTGCACAGTTGACCGGATAAATAATTTACCCGACCAATTCTGTCATTAGCTGGTGCGCATGTGGGGGTGTCCACATAAGTCAATCGGCAGGGGTGGCCTGACAAATCATTTGCTCGGTTGTCCGGTCACCCCAACATTTCTCTACCCTATAACTCCTCATAAGGATATATCCATACTCATTTTCTGATTATTTTTAAATATGGATATGAGTCTCAAACTTAAACTCATAATGATAATTTTTTTATTTTTATAAATATTTAATCTTGATTTTGCATACAGAATATTTAGATAATATTTTCAGATTTCAAGGCTATTTCAGATCCTAATTATCGGATACAGTTATTTGGATGATATTTTTAGATTTTAAATGATATTATAGATCCTGTTAATGGGTGTACACAATTTGGATGATTTTCTCAAAATTTTCAAGGCTATTTTGGATTTGTTACCGGGTACAATTATTTGTATGATATTTTTAGATTTTCAATGATATTTTGGATCCTATTAATGAGTACAAATAATTTAGATGTTTTTTTCAATTTCTATTTCGAATAATCCTCTTACCGACACTACTATAATATGTTCATAGTATGGCCTAAGGAGCAACAACAGGAGCCAGTCTCCATAAGGCAGCACTATAAACGACTCCATTTTCTTTTTCAGCTAGCATTGGGGAATATGACTCCTTGATGAGAGCTTTGGCAGCAAAAAAAACCAAGGCATTTCAGAAGATGGTGACCAAGTCGACCACAATAATGACAGAAACGAGGGAGTCTCTCATATCTGACTTCAAAATGTCTGATTTCTCCGTTAGGGAAGTTTGCAGCAACTACTGATATATACCAGAGGCTTGTTGATATCAAATTTTATCTTAATTCTGGCATGACTACTGATCCATTTGGTGATTTCTCTGGGATGAGACTCCAAAGGGTGTCCCACCCAAGATTTGACCGTGCCGTACTGTGCTAGGGCTTTCACGAGCCCTGGCTCTGTCGTTACTGTACAATAAAATCAGTCGTTTGATTTCTTCTTATTAGTCGACTGATTCTTCTAATGAGCACCTCCCAAATATCTGACAGATCAAAGTCTAAAATCGGTTGACCAATATTTTCTCTTTATCAGTCGATCAATTTCTGTCAATGTGACGTCTAGATCCCATAATTTATTTGGTCTTTAAAGAGAGATGAAATTCGGTCGACCAACTAAAGATTTTCGATCGACCAATCGATACAATATGGATTGTACTTTACCGTGCCACGAAAAATATGGCACGGTCGATCTACGGACACGACCAACCTTGGTCCCACTTGCTTTGCTAACTTCTTAACAATCTTTAAGTTGAGCAGCTCCTCAGGGATATCATAGATACGGATCCATATGTCCCCTTTGTTGAGAAGATATTTCGAGGGAGCTATTCTCACTTTGCATCTTTGAATTAAGATCTATGTCGTTGTTGAAGATCCAAGGCGTTCTTGAGCACACATCTTCCGGCTCTTTTTTTCTTGGAGAACTTGACTAGGTGTGTTTGATAACACTTAATAGATGTTTAAAGTGATAAGATATTGTATTTTCAGATTGTTTGATAAATCGTCTAAAATTATGTCTAAATGAACATTTATTCTCTTAAAAAAAGTGAAGGATTTGCCACTTTTTTTTCCAGATATGTATTGTTCTCAGCTCTCGACACCCGGCGGTTAGCAGTAGACACTCAGAGGTCGGCGCCCAACGTCTGGCTACCAACGCCCGAAGATTGGCGATCGACGTCCGACGCCCGACACCAAACGGTTGACAACTGGCATCCAACGGTTTGATAACCTACACCGACTATTGACTACCCAGCACAGGATGTTGACCGTCTCCTGTCGGTTGTCGGGAGCCGACCGCCAATTACCGCCACCGACCGGCGGCCGTCGACGTCAACCCCCGTCAGTGGAGCACAGACCACTTAATTACCCAACCATTCTTTTAAACCAACTGGTTTAGGATCTGAGTCTTAAAGGACTTTCATGGCTGGGCTAGCTGTTCTTCCATCTCTCATTGTCTTCGAGTTCTTTTTTTTATCTTAATCAGAAAACCTTTATCTTTTCTTATCGAGAAGCAGAAGACGGAGAGTGAACCCTCCACCATGGGCGGAGAGTAATGTACTCCCACTCCACCATCGCTCGACTAGCTAGCTAGGAGCTAATATATTTATTATAGCAAAAGATTAGTACAAACGGATATATACTGGAAACACCAGTTTATCCAACCTAGCTAGCATAGGTGTAAACTGGGCCGGGCCGGTCCGGAGGCCCGAATTGCCCGACCCGGTTTTTTTCCATGCCTGGCCTAATTTTTTCGTTAAATTTTATATTTCAGCTCGGCCCGGCCCGGCCCGGAAAAAATCTGGGCCGATTCCGGGCTTGGCCTGGCCCGGCCCGGCCGGCCCGCCTCCCGCGCCCCTCGGCCTCCCCGCGTCCCCGCCCCCCGCCTCGGCCCCCCGCGCCCCCGCCTCGGCCCGCGTCCCCGCCCGCCTCGGCCTCCCCGCGCCCCCGCCTCGCCGCCCGCGCGCCCCCCGCCTCGGCCCGCGCCCCCGCCTCGGCCCGCGCCCCCGTCGCCTCGGCCTCCCCGCGCCCCCGCCTCAGCCCGCGCCCCCGCCTCGGCCCGCACCCCCGCCGCCTCGGCCTCCCCGCCCCCCGCCTCGGCCCGCGCCCCGCCCGCCTCGGCCTCCCCGCGCCCCCGCCTCGCACGCCGCTCGCCCCGGTCGGGCCGGACCGGGCCTGGGCCGGGCCTAAAAATTGACACCGGGCTGGGCTTTTTTTTAAAAACCGGGCTTTGCCCCGGCCTAGGCCGGTTATCTGGAGACCGAGCTGGACCTGGGGCAGACCAGGCCCGTCCTGACCCGGCCATTGACACCCCTAAACTAGCAGTGCCTCGAACAAGAATTAATGGAAGCGACTGCAAATCGGAAAAGAACAAAATTACATGCAGTCTGCAGGGAACAGCCCCAATCAGCCGATGAATTCGCTTCCCTGTAGATATATGTGATCAATGGGGCAGACTACGCAGGAATAAGTGAATAACAATCATCTTTTTATATTTATAACATGTATATTATATACAAATATTACTATCATTATATAAAAATTCGATTTATTCAATATATTCGGTTCTGTTCGAATTGATCAACTGATGCTTGGTCCAAATCGAATCAAATTGAACTAAATACTAGCCGAGTCAGTTCAATTTTTTTGACTTAAATTTCAATTCAATTCGATTCGATTTGGATCGAATTATACACACAGCCTAAATGTGAAGAAGCCCCACCAGATATAAGGATGGAAAAGCCACGGCTTCAAAGGACATAGAAACTCCTGCATGCGTTCGGGGGAACCGCAGGAACCACAGCAACCCCCGCCTCGACGCGAAGGGTGTTCCCGCGCGCGGCTTGCTGGCTCAATGCCTCCATCATCCCACGTACAGCTGGCTGGCAGCTCCACCTCCATGCACACATCCCATGCGATGCCACCCTACCTGTACAACAACAAGGATCCTCTGTACGTACGTATATATAGTGACACACCGTGTATCTACTCCAAATATAGCATGTGTAAACACTATATAATATCTCAATAGACATGGGCCTGATGGATGTGCTCTAGAACCCATTTCCTCCCAACCTCTCTTCTCATACGGTGGCCAAAGATTAGGAACAAAACCCACATTAAACTATACTATCCCATTCGATATCCAATATCGAATCTGTCCCAAATTCTGCGAGAATTTTATTCTATTATGAGCCTTCTTAATATTCCCATGTGATGTCTCTCTAATGATCTACACCTTTTTTGATTCTTTACTTGAGATAATTACCAATCTTTTTCGTCAGAGATCGATGCTCTTCTTTTCTAGCTCTGGATACAGATCTACTATTACGTACTTTTGAGTTCTGATTTGCCCAACTTGTTGGATTTTAGCTCTCCACCGCCATAAAAGAGAAGCCTAATTGAGGTGATCGATCGATGGAGCCTCCTTGATTCCTGTCTTTCTGAATTTTTCTTTTTTCAATATTGTTAATTTCTCTCCTTATTGGCCCATGCTAAGAAGATATATAATTCCACCAATTATAAGCAGACTTATTAATCCCTTCAAGTCTTTCTTAGTTTACTTGCTACATCTCCATCGTCTCCTGTGAATTTTCTTTTATATGTTTTTGCCTCTCTATTCTGCTCGCTATCCTCACGTCTCACCTCACCATCTTTTTTATATTGCCCAATTAAACACCACTTTTTTTATTATTTTTTAATTAGCTCAAGTCACAAGTAAATATTCCGTCTAGACTCGAACCTCCAACCTCCCTTCGCTCGCCCAAATAGGCACCACCTTCCTGCACAAAAGCAAAATTTGGAACACACGTGTCATCCTTTGGGAGAAACCCGTGCATGGTGGACGCTGATCGTAGGTGAGAAAGCTAAAATAGTTATGTCTTTATTTATGAATTGGGATGCAAAAGTATTTACACAATCCTGAATTTGTCCGGTTAGATTTTTACAGTGACATAATATAAGAGGTGTTCGCATGCTATATTGTAATGCCTTTTATTAATATCGATTTTGACATTATTTTGATTTTACACCACTTTTATGCAGATATACCACTCTAACCTGCATATATAGTTACATATATATCACTTATGTGACTTGTATCCATGCCATGTTTCACAAGAGCATAATAAGATCATATGCATGCCCTGCAGGGATTTTAGAGTTTTTTTTTTCATTTTTTTTTGTAATAGATGTTAACACGATAAAAGCATGGAGTGCAACCACTTGTATATATATATGGAGGATATTTTTGACAATTCATGGAAGTGAATAATATATGTGAAAATAAATAATTTGAAGGGGTGTACATATAAAAAAACCTTATATTAAAAGATATTGCACCAAAATTTCATGCATTAAATTTGTCATACCCCCTGTCCTTCTTCCACTGTTAATTTATTATCTCTTTTTAATTATCAGCATTGATATTTCTTCCAGATTCTTGAAATTTATTTATATAATTAATACTTCACACGAATAGATCATAAGATGGTCCAAGTTGGCCTTCTTATCTTTCTAATTATACTTTTGTGTTAATATGTTAAGGTATCTATATATATTTATGTACCTCATTTATATATTAAATCTCAGCTTCCAGCTTTGCTCAGGATGCACCAATCTATATATCTTGTAATAATAAACTGCTAAGAAATCTTGTTTTTTATGTAAGATATACTGCAATATTAATAAAATGAATAATTCTCAACTACATTATTAAATCTAGGCAGCCGATATGTGACATGTGGATGTTTCCCCATGGAGTACGCTTGACGTTTCCTTTTGTGTGCCCGGTTTAACTAGACATTTGTTTTTGATAACAAATGGGTTAACTTATTGTAACAAAGTTTTTTGTTTGAGTGTTTTGGTAAAGAAAAGTTACCCACCCTTTGTAATTCTTGTATCATATCCTTTATCATTTTCTTTTAATACTTTTTAATAAAAGATGTACTTTAAGGATAGTATACAGATAATAATATTAAATATATTTGGCACTTAATTACTAATGATGGATTATTTTAATTTTAATTAAAATTATGCTTAGATTATTTGAGTGAGATCAAGTTATGCTTTAATCTTAATTAAACTTATACTTAGATAAATGGATACTATGACTACATTAATTGTACATTATTGAATCCTAGTTACTCTATGATTTGCGTTTAATAACTATAGGGGGACTAATTGATGTTTATATTATTACTTTTATCATAACTAACAATAAGTACAACTAACTTACAGTTAAAATGTTAATTGCACGAAAATCCATGATGCATTTACATTTGCAAGTATATCTTTGTTACATATACAAAATATCTTGATAGACATTATTGTAACTGGCTGTGATGAAAGTGAAGAATATGCTTCTAATATTTATTTAGGGTGTATTTCAACATCTGTTAAGTTTTAGTTGGACAATTTTATCCCTAAAAGAGTAAGAGTTTTTTTGTATATATATTCTTGTTAAAATGTTAATTTGCATGATGAGAAGGGTTATACTTGACATTTCTCTTCAACGATAGCTCGAGAAATTTTCTTGTGCAGGATGGAATCTTGTGCAATTAACAATTTAAAAAGGCCATTTATGCAACAAAAAAAACTTTGATTAATTATAAACTATTGATAGAGAATTTTCAGATGCATGACACCTCACAGTGCTACTCCATATATAGTTCCCCATAAAGGGATATCGAGGATATGAAATCTTCCTATTCCTAATCTACCTCTATGGATTAGTCATGTCTCCCACTTCACGTAGATGTGTTACAAAAAGTTGTAGAAGACACTCCCCACTGAGAACTAAGCAGATCAAAACAAGATGACCTTCCCTTATAATTTTTATTTTCTTAAATCGACAGCTCAGGATTGAGATTGGACATCCAACTTTGGCCGTAGAAGATCCCCTCTCCAACCATGGCCGCAGAGAGAGGATTTGCTCTCCCTGTTCACCTGCTTTCCCCCAGCTGCACTGCATGGGGGTGTTGCCATCAAGGGCAAAACGATACTTAATGCTGAGAACACACAGTGGCAGCAAGGGGATCGCTGTCCAGAAGGTGTTTCAAGCCCACTGATGAGCAAATGATGCTAGTGGTGGTGGAGAGCCCTCTGAGAACACATCACCCTCCTCCTCCAGCCACACAAATTTAAAAGCACTGGCTTTTCCCCCTAGAATTATCCCATTGCAGTGTATTTATTCTTTGGAAAATGACCCATCCCTCCCCCCTTCTATATATGCACTGCCAGCTCCTTGCCACTTCTCAGAGCTGCCCAACTTCCCCCTCCTTCATGTAGGTTGCCTTGTCCTTTTGCAAATTCTTCTATTATGATGACTTGGCTGTTGTATATCTTGTGGTTTGCATTGGTTTTGTCCTTTCTCATGCTGGGGAGGGTTGCTCACAGCTACATGGCATCTAACATCAATCTGTCTTTCCTAAGAAAGGGAGCTGTTAAGGATGCATCTACTTTAGTCCATGTGACTCTGTTGTTGTCCCCACCGTTCTTGATTTATGCTGCAATATTTTTCATGTGTCTGTTCTTCTGGTATTTTAGTATGATAAAATTTGAGTTGGATTGAGGAGTACTACAGCTTTTTGCCTATGTTCAAGAACAGAAAAGGGATGCCTGTGGTTGCATACACTAAGTGATAACATAAAGGCAATAAACTAAGGAATTGATAACAACTTCATAACATTTTGGTTATCTGTTTTGTTTAGACTCTTTGCTTGCTGAGATCACCTGTCTAACTGGGCTGTTCTTGTCTGCAGCTTTTCATTAAGTTTTTCTTAAAGTTTTAGTCAGACAAATGGATGCTTCAGGATTGAAGGCTGCAGCTCCGCAGGTGATCACCTGGACTTCTTTTGGAGAATGCTGAACAGAAAGATCACTGGAGTTATAAAGATTGTAGATTAGTTTTTGCACCTTCTTGTCTAAGAAAGTTTGTTTCCTTTTGTTTCATGTGAAGCAGGCAGAAGAGGCAGGATTACGAAGCTTGTGTATAAAGAATGAGGACAAGGGTAGTGTGGTTTTTATCACGGAGGACGGGTCCATGGATCGGAAAGGGAATCCTGCAATCAAGGGAAAGTCCGGAGGATGGAATTCAGCAGTCCTCTTGCTGGGTATAATATAATCATTAGTGACAAATGAAAGTTTTTTATGTTAATCATCATGGAATTTAGTGTTAACATGTATATCTATTTAATAATCATCATGGTAAAGCTATCCCCAATAAGTAATCATGAGAATTATAATCCACTCACAATCGACTTGTTTTGAGTCGCACCATCTTCTAATCCATAATTATATATATATATACATGTAAACCATGCATTCCTACATCTGTTTGTCCATAGAGTACTTGAACTAAAGGGCCGTTTTATAAAGAAATAAATTGGAACAATCTGGTATCGGTTTCAAGAGCAAGAGAACTCCAGACAAGAGAAGAGAAAGAGGAAGAGGAAAAATATGGCATCAAGAGTTCACCCACCGTTTCAGACTTCTCTGGCCTCTCAATTTCCTCTCTTCCTTTGTTTTGGACTCTTCAGATATGATGTCCCAGCTACTCTCTCTGTTCCCGTTTTGAAATTGGGAACTCATCTTTCTCCCCCCAGAGACCACTCGGTAGTTTTGTCTAAATTCGATGTAAGAGATTAGAATGAAATCTTTAAGGTCAGTTTATGATGTGGTATATATAATGCACAGGCCCCTGTTTATATATATGGTATCTTCAGCTTTGCCTGTTGGAATCCTGCCTTGCCTTGTGTCTACGAGTAGACTCTTCTTGCTGCCCTTAATTTCTTGGGTTGGAGGTAGTTTACCTTATATTGCTCAGAAAACAAGCAATATATATATGTAAACATCATATGACATGATCGTTTCTGTCACAGTGAACCAAGCCTGGCTACCCTGGCATTCTTCGGCGTGGGGGTGACCTGGTGCTGTTCTTGACCCGGGTGTTGCAGCAGGACACCGCTGAGGCAGCCAACAACGTCAGCAAATGGACAGGCACTGTCTACATCTTCTCCCTCATCGGCGCGTTCATGAGCGATTCCTACTGGGGGCGGTACCTCACCTGCGCAGTCTTCCAGATCATCTTCGTTCTGGTATATACTGTGTTCAAACAAAGTTCCAATTGTTACCGAAAAAAAGCAAAAAGATGGGATTTTTTTTGTAATCCGCATAGATTCGTGAGTTGATCAGTTTGATGGGTCTGCAACATGAACAGGGCCTGGTGCTCTTGTCGTTGTCCTCGTGGCTTCTTCTGGTGAAGCCTGCCGGCTGTGGCAACGACAAGGTGGCGTGCCATCCCCCGTCTGAAATGGGCGCCTCCGTCTTCTACATATCCATCTACCTGGTCGCCTTCGGCAACGGCGGCTACCAGCCCTCCATCGCCACCTTCGGCTCCGACCAGTTCGACGAGAACGACGCCGCGGAGGGCCGCTCCAAGATCACCTTCTTCAGCTACTTCTACTTCTCCCTCAACGCCGGCTCCCTCTTCTCCAACACCATCCTGGTCTACTACGAGGACTCGGGCAATTGGGCGGCGGGTTTCTGGGCGTCCGCGGCGTCCGCCACCGCAGCGCTGTTGCTGTTTTACGCCGGCACGCCCCGGTACCGGCACTTCAGGCCCTGCGGCAACCCCCTGACGCGCATCGCCCAGGTGTTCGTCGCCGCGGCGAAGAAGTGGAAGGTCAAGGGGGAGGAGCTCTACGAGGTGGAGGGCAAGGAGTCCGCCATTGCCGGCTGCAGGAAGATCATGCACACCGAGGAGTTCAGGTAAGTTTGTGTTCGGACGCATGATGAGCACCGATTCATGGCGGGAAGACGAAGACCCATGCCCCTACTGTTCCATCTCCTATTTGCAGGTTCCTGGACAGAGCGGCGACCTTGACGGCGGAGGAGTACTGCAACGTGGATGCGGGCGCCGGCATCGACCCATGGCGGCTCTGCACCGTGACCCAGGTGGAGGAGGTGAAGCGGGTGCTCAAGCTCCTTCCCATCTGGCTCTGCACCATCATGTACTCCGTCGTCTTCACCCAGATGGCCTCCCTCTTCGTCGAGCAAGGGGACGACATGGACACCACCCTGGGCGGCGGTGCCTTCCACATCCCCGCGGCGAGCATGTCGGCGTTCGACATCCTCAGCGTGCTGGTCTTCATCATCCTCTACCAGCGCGCCCTGGTGCCGGTGGCGAGGAGGCTCACCGGGGACCCCCGGGGTCTCACCGAGCTCCAGCGCATGGGGGTCGGCCTGGTGGTGGCCATGCTGGCCATGGTGGCGGCCGGCACCGTGGAGCTGGCGAGGCTGAGGAGGGTGGAGGCGCCGGGGGAGCCCAGCTCGCTGAGCATATTGTGGCAGATCCCGCAGTACGCGCTGGTGGGGGCGTCGGAGGCGTTCATGTACGTGGGGCAGCTCGAGTTCTTCAACGGCCAGGCGCCGGACGGGCTGAAGAGCCTGGGGAGCTCACTGTGCATGGCCTCCATCTCCTTCGGGAACTACTTCAGCAGCATGCTGGTGATCGCGGTGGTGAAGCTCACGTCTGGGGAGAGGAATCCCGGGTGGATCCCCAGGAATCTGAACTGGGGGCACCTCGACAGGTTCTACTTCCTCTTGGCGGCTCTCACAGCTGTGGATTTCTTCGCCTACCTGCTGTGTGCGAGGTGGTACAAGTTTGTCGGAACTGAGCAAGCTGAGGGGAAGACGAAGGGAGAAGAACAGGGCATGGTGGGAGGGGTGTAATCGTCTGGGTTTAGGCACCAGACAAACGAATAATAACTATGTGAATATCTCATGATATGGTCTTCATATAAGGATATTGCTGGAGTCTGGGCATGGTTTGGGGGAGATGCGCAGCTGCTAGAAAGCCTGGAATCGTCCCGGCCGCTGGGGGGGTCTCTGAAATGGTGACCAGAATAGAATCTGGTCCAAGAGCGGCTATGGAAGACTTGGACTCTTTGCATCCACCAGATGACGCCCATGTCTGACATGCAGCAGGACATGACAAGAATAGTTTATATGAGAGGATGACACATGAAGACGAGAGATACATAAGTCTTACACTTTTCTCTCTTTCTTATATGTCCAAAAAACATTTCTCTTCTTCTTGTTTTATAGGGAAAATTAAAGATGTACACTTGACATCTGCTGCATTCAAATATATACATCTGAAATCTGTATATTATTTGCTATACCCTTATATTTCATATATTTTATTATGCATGATCTCTATGGTTTGATTCCATCAATTTAACTCAACTATGTTTGAATTAAGAGAGTAAAAAAGTAGCCTGCCTACTAGGGTAGACGATGTTGGCATCAGAACTGTTGCCCATAAGGAAGTAGCAGGAATGGTGGAGGTCGCAAAGGAGCTCTTCTTTTGCTATGCTCTTTGCAATAGCGGCTCAGTTGCACAGCCAGCAGAGCACATTGAAGGCATTGTTGTAGGCAATGGGAAGGCAATGCTCGAGAGCAGGGCAATAGTTGATAGAGACGATGGTCGTCGACAATGCAACAACCATGTTCTCACATAAGGCTCGACAGGTAATGTTGGCAACGCTAAATAAGATGAAGTTTCTACTATGACAGAGGATGACCATGTAGAGAGGTAGGTCGCCACCGCTGCTATGGCTCTAGCTAGTGTTGTCGGAACCGATAAATGCAGAGTGATGTGCCAACAACAAAGTTGAGGGATATGGCACCCTTAGAGACAATGTGGCCGGTGGAGATTGCGAGAGAAGCACATTAGCGGGCATAGACAATGAGGTGTCATTTGAGTTTACGCTCACAAGCCACAAACAAGAAGGGAGTGGTGACCTCTCTTTCTCTCCCTACCCACGAATAGACAGAATTCAAGGGTGTATATATATACGCAATTTTCCTCTCATATGTCTTGTTGCCTTTCTTTTTTGTTGTACCCCAATTGCCCAAGCCCTTGGAAGCTCAGTGCCCTGCCCTAAGAAATACTTATTTTTAGAGTTGTCTTGTAACAAAGCGGTTGTGGATTGTAAGAGACAATTTCATTAGTTGATAGAGAGAGAGAAATATGTGTGAAGCCCTCTAAATTAATGGAATTACTTTCTTACAATCCACGTAAACTTTTTTTGTAAGGCTAATCTTATAACAAGTATCTCTCTTAATTACAAATAGGTGTGTTCACTATACATTAACACTTCTTACATGCCCCATTGTCCAAGAAGTATTACATTTCTCTCTCTCTCTCACACACACATTCTGATTGGAATATGAAAGAACTTGGAAGCAAAAGATTTAAAGTGTAAAGCTTAAAATAAAATTAAGTAAATATAAACGTGGTGTAGAGTGAATTGCAAATGTGCCAGTAGTTTGGTGCAAAGCCTATGGCAAGAAAGAAGCCAAGAGATAGGAAAAGAATACAAAACTAGACTTGTTTAAATGAAGGCAAAAGTGGGTAAACTGTTGTTAGACTGTGTAGACAAGGTGAAAGTATGTAGAAATGGTAAAAGAAATGTGAAGAGTGAAAATGTTTTTTTTTTACAGAGAAAGCATGGTGTTCATTCATTCATTCAAACTAGGAATAGTACATTAGATAAGGGGGGAGCGTGGACACAACCCCAATGCAACCCAAGCAAGCAACAGAGCTTGCTCTAATGCAGGAGAACCAATAAGGACTCAAGGTTTAAACAAGATTAGGAAACACCCTTCCACCCACTGGATAGAACAAGGAAACTGCTCCAGTCATTGCACAGAATGTCGAGAGAGTGCGCCGAATACCAGATGGGGGGTGCTCAATGGATATCGTCAGAGTGGATGCTTCCAACAGGCGCGATGAAGACGCACTGCTGAACACCTAAGATGCAGATTGGGCCGATGAAGAGCTCTGCACAGGCCGAGCACACCCCAAAGGGGCCGACGAACAAGGCCCCCATCTCCAACAACAATACGAACCTTAACCAGATGAGGAAAAGATGAGAAGCCAAGAACACCACACCAAGCAAGAACAAAGCAACACGAGATAAGAATCAGCCGATCTCCGACGAAGACGAATAGCACCGCGCCGATGAGCCACAAAGAGTAGTGACAATGCGAGGACCAGGAGAGGAACTCCTAGGATACAAAAAACAGGGAGGAAAACACCAACCATACCACACAATGAAATACTAAACTGCTGTCGATTCTGAGTAAACAGACGCCACCGCGCTGGCGAGACTGCATCGGATAACATCTGCGTGGCGGGATCAAAATCCTTCTACAGAGAGGAGAGACGAAGTGGGAAAGGGTTTTTTCAGACAACCAATCCTAAAAATGGGGCGGAGCACCTTGAATCGAGAACAATGGTGGGGATGGAAGCAGGGGAGGGGCTGCTCTAGGGCTCAGAGGGCCCCCTCCCACCACAGGAAAAAGCAGAGTTGAGAACATAGGGCGGAGTAGGAGTAGGGGTGTAAATGGAACCCGATATTTCGACCCGATTTTGATAAAAATTATCAGTTTCGGAATCAAAAAATGATATCGATAGTTTATCGAAATCGGTATCGGATATTTCTATCGGAATCGGTATTGAAAAATAATCAGAATCGAATCGGTATCGGTTATTCCGATAAATTATCATAAACTCAAAAGATAAAAGTATGGTAAACACCTTAACTTATCAGAATTTCGATTCCGATAATGTTATCGGAATCAGAACGGAATCGAAATTAACCATTCCGATTTTATCGGAATCATATTTCGATTATCAAAATCGAAATCAGAATCTATGTTTTCGATTTCGAACCCGACCCGTTTGCAGCCCTAAATAGGAGCAAACGGTTACAAACGACTCTTCTCTCCGCTTTGGTGTGAAGCAAGTATTCGTGAAGGGTGAAAATGTTACCTTAAGATGTACGATAAGAGCCACTTTTTATGTATCCTCAGATTAAAGTCAGGTAAACAGTAAAGAAATTATGTCTTTGGACTATTTTGACCGACTAATGTTAACTTTCTTGAAGAAGAAATCCTCCCAGGGACTCGAAATATGAAAAACTACTAAAAGACCTCTAAAAAAATCGAACTCGTAAGAAAAGTTGAGTTTATGAGTCCAAAACTAAATAGTTAAGTTACAAAGATTGAAAGCTACTGTAAAATATTATAAGAATTAATAACTAAAACCTTAAAAATTGATCCAGATTGAGAAAAAAAGGTTTACGGAGTGATCAGAGTTAAAAAAAAATTTGGGTAAATTAATTAGAAGTTCCTAACAGACATTTGATTTATTTTCTATTTCCTAATATAATTATAACTCATTACAGTAAGTGTTATCTTTAATTACAGTATACGTTAAATTATGTTACAGTAAAGATCTCTCTATTACAATCAGAGACTTCTAATTAATTTTCTCAATTCTCTTTTAAAAAATTTCTTCCTTCTTCTGATTTTTTTAAAAGAAAAATAAATTTTCCACGAATCTAAAATTCTTACAACCAACTAAAAAGATGTAGATTCCCCACGAATCAAAGATTCCCATAAATTCACTCATTGAGGACGCACACTTTTTTTTTCTCTCTTCCCAATAAGTTTTTTACTCATCCAATGTATTATTGGCATGTGCATTGGCACGGAGGACCACCTAGTCAGAATATTAAATATTTTTTAAATATTTTTATATCTTTTCTCATAAAATTATTTGACACCAAAATTAAAGGTGATGAATAACTTCAACATTAAAAAATATATTTGTCTCTCTTTCTCTCTTGTAACTGGTAAAAATTATTTATCTTTTTAATTAATTAATTGTCATCTTTAATATTAAAAAATTAATTTATTAACACACTTTTTTTGCACCAAACTTGACTCCAATCAATAATAAAATGCGCCACATGATCACTTCTTTGGAGGACCTCGGAAAGGAGGTTTTTGATTGGTGTACAAACAAGTGTGTTATTCAACTACTTTTATATTATTAAGGATGGCGAATAATCTACTAAAGAATACCCTTCATAAATAATCAACTAAGGAGAACAAATAAATTTTTTAAATACTTAAACTCTTACTGGATGCACACAGTATGTTATCTTCACATGACCAATAAGAACCCCTTATAACTACAATAAGTACAACATGTTATTTTTCAACTTTTTACAGTGAGAATGCGAATTTGTAAGAGAGAGAGAGAGAGAGAGAGAGAGAGAGAGAGGAGAGAGAGAAGAGTTGCGGGACTCGTAAACCTAATAACATTTATTATCCATCCTGAATAGAAAATAAGATTTTCAATAACCATATGACATGGGCCCCACCCTATGAACACTTGAACAACGACGTGATCAACGATGATGCCTATATGAACAGGTAATAAATGAGAGTTTTACCATTTTACCCTTAAAATCTTTATAATAACTTATGTCTCTTGTATCCACTCTCGGAAAATTTGTTGCACACGAGGATAACAAATAACAGTGTTCAAGAAAGGAAAGAGTAACGCAAATCAAGATGTAAAATTTTGAGCCATGCAAGAATAAACCGATATATCAATGACTGAACCAAAATAACAAGTGTCAGGCATATAATGACATTCCGTCATTATGAAAAGTGTAATAACTATCGAGCAGTTCAATGAACATGTACTGGCAGTAAGTGCAAACTAGTCAAGTCATGCTGAGGGAAACAATAACAAATAATAGAATATCCACCAATCAAGCACATAGCATTGTCCGATGCCAAGACGCTAGAACAGTAGTCCTATATCATTCCGTACGGCCAGTAAATGAATTTGGGTGCTCTTCCCAGGGACTGGACCCGCCCCTATTTGCACAGACATCTTGATCTAGTATAGTTCAAAGACCCAAACAATAAGTAAACATTCATTATTGTTATGATTTCAGACAATTATGCAGCACTTCAGAGTTTCAAGGATAAGCACATGTACATATTGTGTATCATAAGGATCACATCAAAGTTTGAAATGATTGGAGTTTCAAGTGGTAACACAGTTATGCAAGATGAGAAGCTTTACTGGAAGTCAATATTCAAATTGAAATATAAGAACTACCAGTTGAAACCAGTGTATCCAGTCAAAAATTAGAATCTAAAAGCACTCTAGATTATTTAGTTGTAATATAGAAATTAAATAGAGTTTTTAGATACCAATTAAACAGGGATTGTGGCTGATCTTGCTAAACTTAATTCAGGTCATACTGGATAATGTTGGCTCGAAGTAGTTATTCAAAAGCTAAAAAATTGTAGTATGGTGGTATTCGAAAGTTGGTATAGTCACTTTAAAACCAAGAAAATTGAAACATCCAACTTGATCTCAAAGTTTAGAATCTTATCATCGAATCAAGTCTGGGAGTACGTTTACCTGTTCAAGAGAACAACAAGTGTTGACATATGAACAATAGACGTTGACATCTGAACAACAGATGCTAACACACGAACAACAAGTGTTGACATACAAACAACAGGTGCTGACATATGAACGACAGGTGTTGACATATGAACATCAGATGTTGACACACAAACAACATGTGTTGACGTGTGAATAACAAGTGTTGACCCTGGATAACAGATGATAACACAAGAACAACAAGTGTTGTCATACGAATAACAGGTGCTAACTATGCACAACAGGTGTTGACATATGAACATCAGATGTTGACACACTGAACAACATGTGTTGACATGTGAATAACATGCGTTGACAAATGATCAATAAGTGTCGACATACGAACAACAGACATGTGAACCGATAATAGGATATGGGTACTAAATGGTTCGATTTTCCAATCTTTATCGAAAAGTCAATGGAAGAATGCATCACGAAAATCTCATAGTAAAGCACGATAATCTGCCAGGGATCGGTTAAACAGACAGAATGACCTGTTAGAGGTAGGTATTGACATGCTAGGGTTTGAGTGTTGGCCTGCTAAAGAGGGTAGGTTGACCTGCTGGAAGGATAAGTCGATCTGCTCAGGGGTGTGTCGACCTGCTCACTGGATGTGTCGACAGACTGAGTTTGTATGAAAATCGGTCGTTCGAACAGGAGGAATTGGTCGACTGAAAAAACCAAATCGGTCGACCAGACAGGTAAAATCGGTCGACCGACCTAGCCAGTAGCTTGGTCTTGATGTGATGAAGGATCAGTCGATCGAAATGACAAAATCAGTCGACTGATCAAAAATCGATCAACTAGCCAGTAGCTTGGTCTGGTTGTAAGGGGGGTGTCAGTCGACCGGAATTACAAAATCAATTGGCTAACCAAAATCGGTCGACTGGCCCAAACCAGTCGAATTGGTTCTTACTGTAAGGGTCGAATTAAAGAGAGAATCGATCGACCGATTCTAGTAAAATTGGAATCATAAAATTTGAATCGCACGGTCTAATTATGCTTTGGAATAAGTGTACAATTGAGAATGATAGAGAGGAACCTACTTATCAGTTGTGCATGATCGTTGGGTGGAGATGAAATCCTAAGCTCCTTGCCTCTCTTCTTTCTCTCTCCTCCGTGCTCTGCAACTTCTTTCTCTCTCTTCTTTACCTCTACACCTTCTTTCTCTTTTCTTCCTTCCTCTGCACTTTCTTTCTCTCTTCTTTGTCATGGTGGTGTTTGAGGAAAGAGGATGAAGGAGTGGCGATGGTGTGATGGTGGACAGAAGGACAAGAAGAAGGAGTAGAAGGTGAAGAAGAAGTAGCGGAAGAAGAAGTAGGAAGAAGAATTGGAAGACGTAGAAGAAGACGTAGGAGGAAGAAGAAGAAGAAGAAGAAGTAGCAGAAGATGAAGAAGGACATGTGGTATATATTTAAGGTTGGCATCCATCTGATGGTTGCCACGAAGGTGAGGCTTATCATCTTCGAATGCCACCTGATCCTATTATATAAGGATCACCTCAAAACGGATAGGAGGCCACCCAAGCTTCCTACTTAAGGGAGCTTACGTAATGTCATTACGTAATTCAAATTAATATGTTTAGGTTATTTGGACACTAATTTTCTATTCGATGATGTCTAATTAAGTTGAAATTTCAAACATAAATTTATTAAGAGGTGCTATAAATTATGGTGATTTTATTTTAATTTTTTGGATTAATTTTTCGTCGAGTGAAAGTTACTTTAAAAAATCATTAGGGGCTTAATCTCGTTATTTGTGCATCAATAATTCATTATATTTATATTTTTAGGATTAGTATATTTTTTTTGGTAATTATGATATTGTTAGATTTTATTTTCGTTACCGAATTCTGATGATGCTCTGTCGGAGTGTGCACATTTGAAGACAGTACTAGAATTATATTAATATATAAAATTATTTTAAATTTAGTGTAATCATGTTTCTTTTATGTACTTATGTCTTTTCATGAGGATTAATATCTTTTCTATTTTTTATCACATTATGATTTTGATATATATTTTTTGGTGCTACAATATTCCGAGAGTGGATTATTCAGTAAACTCATTCTTCAATTAGCACATGTAATATACCCATAAGGTCTCCACATAAGCACTTATGAGACCACTACCTCCATCATATGATGTATATATAGCACACCGGTCTATCTGGTTATCTCGATGTCCTTCTTGAGTAACATATGACCAGAAATATTTAAGATATGTGTTTAAAGAGGATAAGTCTCATTATTATAATCTCATCATGATGCTAATCCTCATTACATAGATCCATAGACAACATAAGATATAAATATCATCATATGCGTGTAATATAGAGTGAGAAAATATCATTAATATCATTACTAAAAGATATTAGTATAAGACTACAAGTGTCATCACTATGTGAGTTGGCTTGCATAGCACTCACAACATGCACTGCCATCACCTACCATTATGAATTATTAGAAATCATGAATGAAAGTACACGATGTGACCATAATATCCCTTGGTCGTAGTTAAAATAGTCTATTTAACTTTTTAGAGGTAAAATTGTCCAAATAATGTCTAAGGGTTAGTAAAATAGCCCACGAAGAATATTCTAAGTATATTTTACGTCTATGTGATGGCAAATTTTTTATATGCAAAAAAATTTATCTTGTCTAGTTATACTTTTAATAGGGGTATATGTAAAAAAATTATCTTGGTGTAAATGTAAAAAATAAGAGGATAAATAATTTTTTGAAGAAATACTTGAACTCTTATTAGATGGACATAATATATTGTCTTCACATGAACATAAAAATCCCTCATAAATACAATAAGTACAATATATTATTTCTCAACTTTACATTGAGAATGTGAATCTGTAAGAAAAGAAAAGAAAGTATTGTGGGTCTCATGAACCTAATAACATTCAAGAACCACATTTTATTTGGTTGGTCAGGTAAAAAAAATACCTTGCCAGTGTGAGATTGGCTGGGGTTGTAGGTCTCGCACCTAAAAACAATCATAACAGGCATGAGATTTGCATCCCAACGAATCCCGACATTGGCTAGATAACTACCGAGATTCAAGCATTTCTCATAACATTTATTGTTCATCTTGAATAGAAAATAAGTATTTTTCAAAAAGAGTGTATAGATCACACGTATTCCACCCCATCGACACCTAAATGGCGACATGGTCAGCAGTTGTGCTAATATTTAATCCAAATTATTTGATAAATAAAATAAGTAAGTGGAGATAAAATTGCTCAAGATATACATATTTCTTGAAACAAATAGAATGAGTTATCTCAAGTATCTAAGTTAAGAAATAAGGATAATTTAAATTTATTTCAAACTAAGAATAAAATCTTGATACCAAACCGACTCTCTTACCTCCAATTTTAATGTAAACTCAATTTTTAAATTGACTTTATCTCAACCCTCCGATAATAGAAAGAGTTACAAATAAGATGCGAAGGCCACGGTTGGTCGTGCTACCACAGCTAATTCATACTATGTAAAGAACCTTTCGATCTTGATATAATCTGCACAGATAGTACTTTTTTAAAATTTTAATTAATTTTTTTTTCTAATAGACAAGGTTGACCGACTTAGATGACTTAGATCGGTATCATACAGTATGTCCAGTACCATACTATATTAAGTACTATCTGGTACAGTGGGTCGACCAATATTGGGGAAGACATACATGCACTGAGGAAATATTTTAAAACAAAGACATTTTTTAGCTTCATTTTCCCTATAATCATTTGTACTAGTGATGGAGACTTTTCTTTTATGATATATTATATATATATATTATATATATATATATATATATATATATATATATAAAGTAATGCAAAAAAAAAATATTTCTCATGCAGAGCTGTGGCATACGTAATGCACACGCTGTTGCACTGCGGCGGGGGTGTACAAAAGCTCCCGCCGTACTGCAATATTTCTGTAATATATATATAGAGAGAGATGTTGGGGTACGGTGGTGCGGCCTCGCCGTACCCCAGCGGCTGTCGCTGGATCACCATCCAGCGGCAGCGCTGTCGCCCCACTTTTTTTTTGTTTTTTTTTTAATTTTTTTTGGCAGCCGCTGGATCACCATCTGCGCTGGGGTGCGGCGGGGCCGCACCGCCGCACCCCAGCATTTACTTATATATATATATATATATATATATATATATATATATATAATATATATATTATAACATGTATGTGATGGAAGGGTTGTTGATGCAAAAAAATTTATCTTGATACAATGAAAGAATAAGAGGACAAATAAAAAAATACTTGAACTCTTATAGATAGGCACAATATGTTGTCTTCACATGACTAATAAATCCCCTCATAAAATAGAATAAGTACAACACATTATTTCTCAACTTTTACATTGAGAATGTGAATCTGTAAAAAAGAAAAGAAAAGAAAGGATTGCAGGACTCATGAACCCAATAATATTTGAGAACTATATTTTACTCAATTAGCTAGGTAAAAAAGTTATTCCACCATCGCAGTGGCGGATCCTCAAACTTAATCCAGTGGGGTCACTTGAGTGTAGGGGGGTCACCTTAAAAGTCAGTGGGGTCACCTTACATAAGATTACATAAAAATTTGACTTACATAAACAAAAAAAGGACTTTTTAAGACCCTTTTCCAAGTCAGTGGTCACGTGACCCCACGACTATAAGGAGGGTTTGCACTGCACCATCGTGGGATTGACTTGGGCCGTAGAAGTAGCGACATGGTCAGCGTCTGTACTGATTTGAAACAGGTAAATAAATGGGAGCTTTACTCTTTTACCACTAAAATCTTTATAATAACTTATGTCCCTTGTATCAATTATCTATTAGTACACAACTAAAATTTTTGACCAGTTTATCTAGTAACTTTGTTTAGAAAAATGATAAATAAATTGAGTAACTTTGGTTAGAAAAATGATAAATAAATTGAAGTATCTAATATTTAATCAAATATTACTTGATTAATAAAATAAGTAAGTGGAGATAAAGTTGCTCAAGATATACATATTTCGTGAAACAAATAGAATAAGTTATCCCCAGTATCTTAACTAAGAAATAAGGATAATTTAAATTAATTTTAAACTAAGAACAAAATCTTCATACCAATAAATAAATCAATTTATAAATTGACTTTATATATCTCATCTATCTAATGATAAAAAGAGAGTTATAAATAGATGTGAAGTCTATGGGTAGTCGTATCGCCACGACTGACTCGTACCGTGTTAGGGTCTAGTCTTGACACGATTGACACAGATAATATTTTTTTAATTTTTAATTTATTTTTCTAATAGACAGATTGGCTAGAGTTGACCAACTTTAAAGAAGACTACATGTATCAAGGAATATTTAAAACAAAGATATTTCCAACTGTATTCATCTTGTAATCATTTGTACTTGGAAATTAAGACATTTTCTTTTAGGGTTTGTTTATATAAATATATAGATATACACATACCCTTGTTAAAAGTATAAATATGTCATAACTTATCTTATTTTTGTATTTTATAAAAAAAAATCTTAGACAAATTTTTTTGCATGAGAAACTGTGTCATCACCTGCCATGATGGAACTATTAGAAATTATTATTGGAAGTGCACGATGTGACCATAATATCCCTCTATCACAATAAATAGTATACTTAACTTTTCAGAGGTAAAATTGTCTAAATAATATTCTACATCTATGCAATGGTAGATTTTTTTATGCAAAAAAATTTATTTTGGTACAATGTAAAAATAAGATGAATTATGACTTAGTTACACTTTTAATAGAGATATATGTGTAAAAATATTATCTTGATACAAATGTAAAAATAAGATGACAATTTAAAGAAATACTTGAACTCTTATTAGATAAACACAATATTCCATCTTCACATGACCATAAGAACTCTTTGTAAATATAATAAATATAACACGTTATTTCTCAACTTTTATATTGATAATGTGAATCTATAAAAAAGAAAAGGAAAAATTAATTGGGAATACTTATTAATGAAATGAACTTATTTTCAGACCCTTGTCAGAAAAAGATGCGCTCAAAAGTCTTTATTTTTTGGTGAGACTTATTTTCCAATCCCTCGTTAATTCTTTCTATCATAGAACTTTTTTCATTTCTCATTTTACCCTCTCCACTCAATTTTGTCTTCTTTTTTCTCCCCTCTTTTTTATGTATTATTTTAAGAAAAATGGATATTATATTAAAGTAAAAGTGTACATAGTTGAAAGGAAATGAGTATATAATTTAAAATAAATCAATATATGGCTTAAAACATAAGAGAATATTTGAACATTTGAACATATATAATATAAAATAAAAGAGTATATGTCTTAAAGTAAAAGTTCATTAGTTTTAAATAATGTTCACATGCCTTAAAATAAAAGAGTACTTATGACATCTGAGCATTACTTTATGTCATTGTTTTAATATTTATTTTGAACATTTACTTTAACATGACTTAAATGGGTAGTGCGGTGGCGGCGACAGATGAGCAATCGATGACGGCGATCGACAGTGATGTTGATGCCTAGCAATTGACTGTCGACCAACAGCAACTGGTGGTTGACGACGGCTAGTGGTAGTCAGCAATCGATGGTCGATTGTTAGTTAGCAGTAGTTGAAGATCGACGGTGGCGACAGTCGTTGGCGGAGGTGGGTGGTTAGTGGTCAACAGTAGTGAGCAGTCATTCGCCGACGACAATCAATAGGTGGCAGCAGTTGGCTAGTGGCTGACTAGTGGCAATGGCAACGACCGACTAGCTATCGGTTGTGGCGGCGACTAGCTGCTGATTAAAAATCTTATTTTGTTTTAAAGTAATGTTAAGAAAAGTAACAGTTTAAGGTAAATAATAATTGATTTTAAAATAATGTTAAGTTGAATAATAGTTACTTTAAGACATCTAAACTTTTACTTTATAATACATAAAATTATACTTTATTTACTTCGAAACATATATTGTTTCAAAGAAATAGAAATAACTTTAGGTGATGTAATTAATGTTGTTCTTTAAATCATATAAATAATTATTTTAAATCATATATATACATTCACTTAAAACATATAGTATTTTACTTAGCTAAGTTACATTTAAAGAAGAATGAGAAAAAATAAAGGCAAAATAGGAATTAAAAAAGTGACTAAAAGAGAGAGAGATAGAGGTTAAAAGACACTTTAAAAGTATTATTAGCACTCTTTCAAAAAAGTAAGGACTACAAAATAAGTCTCCCCAAAATTAGGGACTATCTCATATTATTATTTTTTACATGATTAGGAAATAAGTCTCCATATCTGACAAATGACATCTAATTAATTATCCTAAAAAAGGAAAAAAATTACAAGACTCATGAACCTAATAACATTTGAGAACCACTTTTTACTTAGTTGGCTAAGTAAAAAAGTTACCCAACTAGTGCGATATTGACCGGGGCCGTAGATCTCATGCCTAAAAAATAGTTATGACAAGTGTGGGATCCGCACGCCAACCAATCTAAGAGCTAGTCAAATAACTTTTTTACTTGATTTTCCCATAATATTTATTACTCATATTGAATAAAATATGTATTTTTCAAAAAGACTGTATCACATGTGTCTCATTAGCACTTGAATAGTGACATGATCGGCGATCGTGTCAGTTTGAAATAGGTAAATATTTTTACCCTTGAAATCTTATAATAACTTATGTCTATTGTATCAATTATCTATTTGTACACAATTAAATTTTTGACCAATAACTTGATTAGAAAAATGATAAAAAAATCAAAATATCTAATATTTAACCCAATATTGCTTGATAAATAAAATAAATAAGTAGATATAAAACTACTCAAAGTATACGTATTTCATGAAATAAAGAGAATTAGTTATTCCGAGTATCTAAGCTTAGAAATAAGAACAATTTAAATTTATTTCAAACTAAGAATAAAATATTGATACTAAATAAACTCTCGTACCCCCAATTTTAATGTAAACTCAATTTTCAAATTGACTCTATCTTAACTCTCTAATGATAGAAAGAGTTACAAATAAGTTGTAAAGATCACAGCTGGTTGTGCTGCCACGTCGACTCATAACGAATCAAGGAGCTTTCAATCTCAATATAGTTGGCACAAATAGTACCTTTTTAATTTATTTTTTATAATAGATATAGTTGGCCGACTTAAGATAATTTAGATCGATACGATATGATATATCTAACATCATATCGTACCAAACAATATCTTGGTCAACTTTATATAAAGTGTCAGCCAACCTTAACAAAGACATACATCAAATAACTATTTTAAATAAATACATTTATAATTTTATTCACCTCGTAATCATTTGTACTTAGAGATTGAAACTTTTTCTTTTAATTTTTTTTACATATATATATTCATGTTAAAAGTATAATTAGGCCATACTTGTTTTATGTTTGTATTTATAAAAAAAATAGATGGATTTTTTGGATGAGAAATTCTGTCATCATCTATCGTGACAAAACTATTAAAAATCATAATAAAATACACGACGGGACCATAATGTCCCTTCATCTTCAAAGATAAAATTGTTCAAATAATATCTAAGAGTTAGTAAAATAACTGACAAAGAATATTCTAAGTATATTCTACAACTATGCGACAATAGAGCTTTTGGTGAAACAAAATTTACCTAACAAGATTTTTGATATAAATGTAAAAGTAAGATGAATTATGACCTAGTTATATTTTAATAAGAATATATATGTAAAAAAACTCATTTTTATGATGAGAAATATAACATATTAGTTTTGAATCTGCACAAAATTTGAGAGACGTACGTTTAAATCTTATGTCCCATTCATGAGTCATGACATCACCTCTTTTACTTAAAAGATGATATTAAGATATTTTATTAATAAATTCTTACAATTCACATTTATTGTTAAACAATTTTAGGAGATTTTTTAAAACATTCGAGGTAAAAAATATTAGCATTTTCTCGTAGAGAAGTGTTAGGTGTACGATTGGCTGGATAAATTATTTGTCCGGCCAGCCATGCCATTGGCTGGCCCGCAAGCCCTCCCCTTGCGCGCCAGCCAATGGCTTAGTGGTGGGACAAATCATTTGTCCCGTTTACTCGACCGCTTAACATTTTTGTCTCTCATATTATTTTGAGAGCTTACATATAATTATCTAAATTGAAAGTGATAATAAAAAATATGTCTTATTAATTATTAACAAAAATTTTAATTGACGGTCGCCTTCAAAATCTAAACCCTAAACCCCTTCTCCGCCTTCAAATCTTAACCTATGTCCTCTTTTAGAAAAATACTTTAGTGTTTTCTAAAAAATGTATAATAGTATAGACACACCTAATAAAATTGTGTCATTTATATTAAAATTTTTAGTAGCCTTCTCCATTTCTTTTTTAATTTCACTTACGTAATTTTATTGGGTGTGCAAATATTTCTCCTCTTTTTGGAGTCACATGGTAGTTACCGTGGCATCTTCTGATTGGTCCACAACATAGGAGCATTTGTCCAGCTGTCAGCCACGTCTCAGGATTCGCCGTGGCCCCTCCTAGCAGAGCAGCGGTCCTCTGTTTTCTGTTGATCTGGTTGTAAGAACCTCTCCGCCTTGGATCCTCTGCATTCTCCATTTCTCCTTCTCTCTGAGCTCCCCTGGAACCCTAGCTAGGGTTTTGCGCGGTTTCCGGCGGGGTCTTGCTGCTGCTTCTCCGTATCTTTTGTCGACTCTTGATACCATTTTGTCTTCGCGCGGTTTGCTTACCTGGGTCTCCACTCGCCTGCTGATCTTGGCTGCTCTGTGTTCGATCTTGTCGACCGCCATGGCTTCTCTCCGCGACGAAAGGGGGAGGGCGGCCGGCGATGATAGGAATTACGCGGCGGCGTCCAAGAAGCGGAAAGGTGTGTGCCACATTGCCACTAGGGTTTCCATCTGTGAGCTTTTTCTTTTCGCCGCTAGAAATATTGGTTTCTGTGAGTTCTTGTTTGGTGCTTCGGTGTTGTGTGGTTTGGGTTCACTGTTGTTGGTCTGTTGGGTAATCGTGTGCGCTGTGTCCTTAGCTTGTCTTCTATATTAAGCTGGTGTTTACTTCTTTTTGCTTCTAGACCTTTGTTTTTTGAGCTGTCTGTACGGCAAATTTTCAAGGATCTGCATGTTGTATGCGATGCTTCTGATGTTCCTTTTTAATGACCAAACACGTGTGAGTGAATTAAAAATACAGTAACGACGAGTTTAACAGATTTGAAGCTGGTTCTGAAACTTGAGATCTCAAGATTTCTTTAATATGTGAAGATTTTTATGTTCTCTGTTTTCTTCCCGTCATTTTCTAATCATACTTCTGTCTCACAACTTCGCTCAAGATGTCCTTTGCTTTTGGAAGTATCAGAAGGAAAGAGTCGTAAACAATCATTAACTGTTATTTTTCTTTTCAAGTATCTTTATCTGCATAAGGCTGACAGTTAAGGTAAAATTTTGGACTCCAACCTTTGTTGGTTTAATGTTTTAGCATCATCCAGTAGTCTCCTAACAGTTAGGTTCTTTAACTGTTGCATTTGCTCCTATTATATCATACCTTTTGGTGGCACTTGTTAGTAGCTGAGGTTCAGTTTAGTACATGATATCACAATATACGGTCAAATCAGAAAACTAATTTGGATGGCGTTAATATGTTTACTGTTCAAAGGTAAGAATTTCTTATAATGATATAAGTAAAGACTGAAGTTCTTGTATGGTTTTTAAGTATCAAGATTAATAACTTACTTGAAGGAAACTGAGGAGATACGAATTAATGTCATGCAACAGAAATGGAGTCATCCCAATGTGGTATAGGACGCAAATTGAAGCCATGCACCAGATTTTTCAGGTTCTAATCTAACCTAATTAAGATAATTACTCTCAATGCAGATCTAGTTTTTGCTTCAATGGTTTGCGAGCTTTTATAAGACATTCTTGCTACCATTTTCAAGCACTAGAATACTTGTAGAACTAATGATTCAGCATCTAAGTTGTGATTCATGTTCACCACATTACATTAATGTAACAAGACTATTGACTCACTAAATGCCTATTCATAGAAGAATTTGTTGGATAGATGTAGGGTGGAAGCTTAGGCAAATGGGTAAACTCAAGGTTTGTAGAGGGATCTACCTTCTTGTGTTTTTGCATGTGAGGATTTATCCCATATCGGAAACCACAAGAAAGTGAAAAGCCTTATATCTCCTTGTGTTATTAAGGACTTGTTCCTATGGAACCAGTGGAAGCTATGCCAATGACCTCACATGCATGCCGGGCTGGACTAGGAGCACACGTGGGTAGTGGTTCTGGGCCTTAATGGGCTTTCTTTTGTTTCACATTTTTACCTTTTTTGCTTGGAGAGAATGGGACGCGTCCATCCCTGAAGAGACTCTTAGTGGGAGCGGGTGTGTGGCAGTCGCTATATAGGGCCGAGAGAGATAGAGTCCGTGGTAGTTATCTACACATTGCGCTCAGTCTCCTCGTCTTCCTTTTTCCTCTTGGTTGGCTTGACACGACTGCGGTCTGCCGTGGGGGAATCGCTCGCCTCCGGCTGCCTCTTCCTCTGGCCTTTGACGATTGACGATCGACACAAAACCTCTCCTGTGCTTCGCACGTCCAGTGCATGCTCTTCTGTCTTAAACCTTGTTTTCGTTCTGAACAAGTAGAGGCTAGTTTTTGTTGAATAGCTTTCATTTAACGGGATTGATCTTGTATGAGATAAATCTCGTTGTTTGTGGTTGTACTCTGGGAGGAGATCGTCGGACCCCAATCGCACCACATAATAGGCGCAATACTTTCTCTCCTTTATTGATCGCCTCCACAGTACTTTTTTTGCTTTCAGTTCGTTATATGTATATCTGGCTCATGTTCAACATTCTTATATATTATATGGTTTTATGGGATGTGCCTGTTATCATGCTTAATCTGCTTATGTTTGTCACACTGTTTGCACTGTGTTTGTCGATGATGAAACATCATGGTCTATGCCTGATATCCACCGATTTCGCAACACAATGTTCAGATGAGCACTTGTCAGGCAGTATCCAACTCAGAACAGTAGCACCGCAATTGAAGATACTGTCTAGATAAGAAAAAGGCAACTTATTTGGATGTTTTGAAATGGAGACTCATCCCACTTCTAGATATTACTTGATCAACTAGGGCTTAGGCCTCGTGCTTGTATGGATGTCATCCATCCAGCCATGTACATGGAAAGGCTCTGGCTGGTTGGTAGCCTAGGTTTGTTAAGTGTTTCTGTCAATTGCTTATTTGTATTTCAAGGTACTTTAAGTTATGAGATTTTGTGATCGATCAATTGTTGTAGAATTTCCATCCTAACATATGAGATACTTTTTGGGTATTTAGCCTAGTCATTGCACCCGGGGGCAGCCTTCCATTAACGTGTCTGCTGTCGACCTCATTCTTGTTTCTGAGCTGCTCAACACATCGAGCTCCCTTATCTCACGCCCTGTAGTTCCTGAGCCACAGCCGCCTATCTCAGATAGACTATACATTTACTATTTATCAGGAGTCTTTTTCCATCCCCTTCTTTTCTATTGGCCTTTGAGTTTGCTTGCTCTGCTGCATGCTCAGTGTTTATAGCTTGTTTAACTCAAGCAATGGCTACCATAGGAAGCGTGCATCAGATTTTTACACTCACCACCCAATTTCAGATCCGGTTGTTAGTGGAACGGCCATGGATAGTGTGGCTCAGGCTTCCACCACTCATCAGATTTTAGATCTGATTGTCGATGGGGTTGCACATATACCACTCTTTCTTGCATCTTGTCTGGTCAGCAATGAGTTAGCGTCTGATATTTCTTTTGGCCATGTGGCATCTTCCACTCAGCTCATAGATGCTTTGACAAGATAGTCTAACCCATAAGGACAACACCCCTAGTATCACCCACTACTTGTGAAGATGACATTGATGTTATGGGTATTGTGAGGATTCTATGATTTGTATTACTTTCTTTTTCTTTCTTAGTGTAGTCCTAGTCATGGGACTGATGATTTTATCATTTTGTAAGACAAATATGGTAGGTGACCATGACAATACGAAGATAGGGCTAAGTGAGAGCCTACAAAGTTGCCACCTTTATGGGTTAGATTCCCCCAATCCCCCCTACCCCTTATGATGTGCTTAGATCTGCTGATGCTATTAGTGCAGGGTTACTTGGAGGGGTTATCTTCTATGTTAGAGATGAGGCCACTCCCCTTCTCTTGCTGACATTGAGTGGGATTTGCAGGCACTTACCAACACTTACTATGATATGGGTTACATGCAAGAGCTTGGATGGCAAGGTTTCATATTGTTACGGGCAATTTCGAATTCACCATGAGCAGCAGTTACAGTCTTGGTGTGCAGAGGTCCTCTCGAGGATCCATCAGCTAGAGGTTGAGGCTGACATGACACAAAAGGAGCTTAAAGCAGCTCATCCTAGACTTGCGCAAGCACCTTTGAGAAATATTGGAGCACATTTAAAGGGAGAGACCTTCTCACTTATATCCACTCGCTGCGAGTTCCATCATCTTCTCCTCTCAATGATGGTGAACCAGAGGTGACTAGACTCTTTATAGGTAACTTGGACAAACATTGTACAAAGGGAGGATCACTAAGCCACTCATTAGGCGCCTTAGAGATAGACATAGCAGCCTTAAGGTAGAGTCATCCTGGACCAAGGACGCCATCTGTTTGAGGATAGTAGGTAGAATCATGTACAACCCATAGCATTCACTTATTTGCTCTCCTTTGTGCTTGCGTAGTTAGCTTGAGAGCTTGTCTTAAGAGCACATTTACTTTAGAATATATGATTCTGTTCATCATTTTATCATGAAAAGTAATGTTGTGGATGTCATTGTTGCCATTTGCATTTTTTGACCTTTGTACCCTTAATTGCACTAGGAGAGAACAAAGTAATTCAGTCGAGGCACCTTGCTTTGCTTTTTAACCACCCTCTCTCTCTCTCTCTCTCTCTCTCTCTATAAGGGCCTTGGACTTGTTGAGAATTTATGGGACTTACGATTTAAGACTCCTTAAACCTCTTGACTTTTTATGGAACTTTGAATTTAAGGCTTCTGGGACTTCTCAAGAATTGGGCAGGTTTGATAATTGGACAAGCAATATTAGGTTAAGCTATCTTGGGATCAGGTAACCCAGAAAATCAGCTTTGCCAGTTCGAACGTTATGCCAGGATATATTGGGTTAACCCACTTTTTCTTGGATTAAGGTGGGTTACCTTAACCGACCTAACAAACTGAAAAAAGACATTCCTTAACCTGCAAACAAGTCGGCAGGTTTTAAGGCTCTTTGGACTTTTCTGGAAGCTATGGGATTTAGGATTTAAGGCTCCTCGAACCTCTTGAGAATTAAGAGATTAGGATTGGTAAAAATACTTACATACTGCTGGGAAGTTCCATATTCTACCATAAATCCTGGTAAAACTTAATAGGAGAATTAGGTTTGACGGGGGGGGGGGGGGGGGTTCTACAATTCTGGACATAATTGTTGTGCGGCAGTCCATGATCTACAAGGTTCTGGGCTATGATCCCAATGATGAGAACAAAATTGTGGGGGAAGCATCTGCAGACCCGAGACTCAGTTTGTCAAGATTGGCAGACGATTATGATTGTTCTCTGAATGTTTAGAATCGTCCTGTGAAACATAAGTTTGCCAAACTAGGAATCATTTTGATTGATAATTCGTTATTTTGGTTGTTAGACTTGGCATGTAAGATCATATTTTATCTGCTGTATGTACAACACATTAATGTTGTTTCGGAAAGTCTAACTAGATTATGTCCTTTGAAGTGCAGTACTGCAGGTTGTTCCTTTGGGGAGGGCTGCCATTTTCTTCACTATGTACCTGGTGGTATCAATGCTGCGGCCAAAATGATCAACTTGAGTAGTCCTTCTCTTTCTATCTCAAGAAATACAATGGTTCCCTCTGTTTCTGATCTTCCAACTCCACCTCTCATTAAGACTCCCATGTGCAACAACTATAATACCCCTGGAGGCTACAAATATGGTGATAAATGCCAATTCGCCCATGGTGAGAGAGAGCTTGGAAGACCCACTCTTCAAATGCTTGATGACGATTCAATGGGACCAATTGGTGGACGGTTGGGAGTGCACATTGATCCTCCCACATCTGCTGGGGTTGGTGCAGCAGGAAGTTTTGGGGCCTCAGCCTCTGCAAAAATCAGTGTGGATGCATCACTAGCTGGTGCAATCATTGGAGAGGCTGGGGTCAACTCCAAACAGATATGCCGCCTGTCAGGTGCTAAGTTGTCCATTAGAGAACATGAGACGGACCCCAATTTGAGAAACATAGAGCTTGAAGGGACATTTGATCGGATCAAACAGGCCGGTGACATGATTCAAGAGCTTATTGGTAACCTTAGTGCCACCATTCCCCTTTCAACCAAGAACCTTGCTCCTACTTCAGCAGCCCCAGGCAGCAATTACAAGACGAAGCTGTGTGTGAACTTCTTCCGAAGGAGGCCCTGCACGTTTGGTGACCGCTGCCGTTTTGCCCACGGGGCAGCTGAATTGCGCAAGCCAGGTGTGTAAACTGTAAACCCCTCTTCCCCAACACCACCCCCCACCCAACCCCCCATCAAACAACAAAACAAGAACCCAAGGGAAAAGAAAGAAGGGAAAAGAACCTACCCCATTCAACGCCCTCAGGTTTTCCATAGTATCTTTCTCGTGAATACTCTCTGTTTCAGGATGATACATGTCTTTGTAGTGCATACAGAAGCATTAAATGTCGTCAGAGATTTTTTCGTAAATGTCTTTCTGGCAATATTGTGCTTTGAATGGCCTCTCATCATTTGATCTACTTTATTGTGGAACCTTTTTCAAATGGTGATCAATCTTTGGAAGAAAAATTTGAGCTGCACGTTCGGACGGGTAGCTTTCTCCGCCCCATGAGCATTTACACTCCTGTGTCATTTTTCATAAAAAACTATTTGTCATCCTTAATGCTAAGGATGATAAACATGTTCACCTCCATTCTCAATGCAAAATCACCTTCAAGAATGTGATAAATAAGTTCACTTCCATTCCCAATACAACTTTTACACTCAGAAACGGGAGTCTACATAGGAAGAGAAAAGAGAAAAGGTGGTGTGATTAGCATCCTGGATGGGTAGCTTTAAGCATTTCCCATCTTGGAAATTCCTGGAGAGGTTCCTTCATGTCCTCTCTTCAGGAGTTCTTATTATGATGGCTTTTGTAATGCCCATCAGTTTCATGGCCCTTGAAAATGGTCGACCTCTCCTCTTTGCAGAAGTTCTATTACGATGGCTTTGGTAAGTCCATCAGTCTCATGACTCTTAAAAGAGAAGTATTTAATACTTGGCCGCTCAAATACTTGGCCAAATTGTCCACTCTTACAAACAGATGTAGGTCATGTACTTGTGAGAGCGGATAATATTTGACCGAATATTTCGATCGAATATTAAATATTACTCTTAATCAGCATTCTGGGAAGAAGACTCTGCTCTTTTATGAGTGTTTCTCGTCAGTTCTCGATGTTCGTTTTTGTGAATGTAGGCATGATCGGCAGGTCCTTTTTGCAGCTTGTTCTAACCTAGCCTTTCAATTGGAATTATATAGCTGGAGATCAATATTCTTTTGTTGTATTGTGTGCTTGTTCGACATTCGCCTTCGCAATGTTGAAATGTATCAAGTATAGATAATCTACCTTATATGCAAGCCTTATCGCCGTCATATGATATTGTTGAGATCTGCAACATGACTAACAACGGTGTCTATGTACCTGCTTATGGATCCCCGGACACTTTATTCCACTACCCAATGTAGGCTGTTTAAAATTCGGTTCAAATTGAAAAATTGAATCGAACTGACCGGTTCGGTCTGGTTCGGTTCGGTTTGGATCTCTACGCAGTTCAGTTCGATTTTATTTTTTAAAACCGAATAAATTGATTATATATAATATGTATAATATTTACTCAAACAAAACATAGCACAGTTGGTTAGCGCATGGGCGGGAAAGCCTCTGTGTTGTCGCGGGTTCAAAATGAGTCTCCTCCAAAAGAATTTTTTGTCAAAACAGTGAACTTTTGGCAAAAAACTATGGCAAAGTTGGGTTTCGAACCCTGAATCTGCCTTTAGGGAGGTCAGCACCTTGGCCATCACTGCAGGCACGTGGTTGGGATAAAATATGTATTAGACTTCGGTTTAAACTGAATTGAACGGTTCGATTTTTGGGTTGACTTTGGGATTCAAATCTATTCGAATTGACCCAAAAATGAACCAACTCGGACCGATCTGAACCATGTTCAGCCCTATCCAAATGTCAGTGGGTTTGAAGGTTTGACGTGGATAAAGAAAATATTGTAAATCTAATTATATTCTTTAATATTTTGTAATTGCATCAGTCAGCCAATAACTTTACCTTTTTTGCTTCTCTCTAAGGTATACGTATAAGAAGTATGCAAGGAGGCCTATTTGCGCAAATTTTGGAACCTTCTCAGGTTGTTAAATGCGGAAAAATCTTCTATGATTGTTAATTTTATTATAAAATATAAATAATTGTAGCCAGATGCCTAACATTAACAATTCTACCCACGTCTTATCTTCAATTTATCTGGAAACCTTTTCACGTGTTTTTTTTATAATTTTTTCCCCAATGGTAACCGATATTTTTTTTTTATTTGTTACAAGTATAGTTTACCGGATCAGATCGAATCGGTCTGATTCGACTGAATCGGATCGAATCAGGAGAAATCCGATTCATCCGATTATCATCAAATTAGATCGATTCTCATCCGATTTCTATACAAATTAGTCTAATTCTGATGAATCGGGGCTGATCAAGGAAAACCCGATTCGCCCCGATTCTGCGGCGAACTTTGATTACAAGATTCTTCAATCAGCTCACAAGTCACAAACCTTGGTTTTCCAGTGCCCCCCGCGATGGGGAGGTGGATCAAATTAGGAAGTTGGACTCTCCGCTGCTGATGTGGAAGACGTTGTTCTTGCCCATATTTTGGATGTCAGGATCACACCACCCACAGAGAGGAGAGGGATGGACCCCCTCGATCTCACGCTCAGCGGCCGCGCCTATCTGTAGCGGTTGGCCCTGCTGTGCTCCCATTTGGCTCCCAAGTCTGCTCCTTCACACCCAACCCACCACCCCCCGCGTCTGGGTGGTGGGCTTCCTTTCACAAACTTTTCTCATGTAAGGTTTCTCCCCTCTTCTCTCCATGGCGTGATCCATCGGCTTCTGGGTTTCTGAGTGGGTGGCGTTATTTTATCGTCCCGCGTGCCGACCTGCTGTCGTCGGCCGTGACGCCATCTGGGTCGAAGCCACCAGAGCCGTGTACCGTTGTGACACCTCTCCGCCGGAGGGCTGACCTCCCTAGGATCGCGGCCTTGGCTGCTGCTACTACGGCTTCGTGTTTTGGAGCATCGAGCCGGTCGTCTCCTTACAAAAAGGTTTCGCCTTTGGCCTCTTCTTCCTCCCCTCCGAGGTGGCCTCTTCTTTGATCGTTCTGCCAGCGTCTCTGCAGTGGCGATGTTGCGGCGGTGCCTGTCGGAGCTCTGTAAGCGCCGGTCCGGTTTGGGGGGATCAAGATTTCCGGTAACTTGGAATTCTGCCAATGTTTGTCAAAAATAAATCACATTTCCTTTTCTTTATCATTAAATTTGCGTGATGAAATGTTGTTGCTAGGAAACGTACTCTAGTTGACAGATACCATCTGTGTTAAGCCAATTTGACAGTCTCTTATTTCGAACCAGCCTGCGGTCATGTGCTTTCTTTTCCAATCTTTATTGGGATTTATCGGATTTTATCTGTCTCTTCTCTCATGATTCACATGTTATGTGGGGTGCAATTTCCAGACAAGCAGAAGCTGATTTTCTTCGATGTCGCACTGTTTTGCGTCCTGCATTTACACAGAGTCCGCCTTGTTTATCTATGCATCATGCTGATTTAACTACCGCCTACTATTCCCAATTAGTTATCAGAACGTTGTGAATGTTAGACCTCATATAACGGGTACATCCTTCGTACACATCTTTGCTTTTTTCTAATAGAGAGTGCATTGCTAATTGCGTTGGTGAGTTAATTTCTTATTTGTTTGTGAATTTACATGCTGTGGTACATCCGTGCGTATGTATGGCCAGTGTTTTGCTGGAATACTAATAGTCATTTTTACCTTCGGGAGATTATTATCGAGAACATAAGTTGTGGTCCTAGTTTTATCAGGATTTTTGGCCCTGGTTTGCTCATGTTTCTTGCATATATTAATTTAAGAATGAATGATTCCTCTTGCTTTGCCTTATAATCGGTTTTACCTTGCTTACATATGCCAATTAGTTTCTCAGATATGGACTCGGCATGACCTGTCCATTTGTTTGTAGGTTGATTCCTATCGGACTGGAGTGAGCTGCAATGCCTGTTCTATTGTCTTATCTGGGGGCAAGTGTTCACAGGACTCCACTAACGATGGTGCAAGTCAGGCCCTGCCAAGGACATACGCTACTTCATGTGCTACTTGTGCTGAAGTTCCACCAAGAGATTCCACTGCCTCTGACATGTTGGTAGATCGCTTTGGTAGGATGCACACTTACTTGAGGATATCATTGACAGAGCGTTGCAACCTTAGATGTCAGTACTGTATGCCTGCCAAAGGTGTGGAACTAACGCCAAATCCTCAACTTCTGTCCCAAGATGAAATCATTCGGCTGGCAAGCATTTTCGTAGGTGCAGGAGTGGATAAGATCCGATTGACTGGTGGAGAACCTACAATAAGGAAGGACATTGAAGAAATATGTTTGCGTCTTTCTAGCTTGAAGGGTTTGAAAACATTGGCCATGACCACTAATGGAATTACTCTTGCCAAGAAACTTCCTAAATTAAAGGAATGTGGACTCAATCTGGTGAACATTAGTTTGGACACTTTGATCCCCGCAAAGTTTGAGTTCATGACCAGGCGTAAAGGACATGAAAGGGTCATGGAATCAATTGATGCAGCCATACAGCTTGGGTATACTCCTGTTAAGGTAGCTTATCTTGTGAATGGTCTATATTTTTTATTTGGCCTTTCTATTGTTGAAAGATCCCCAGAACTTTAATAACTCTGGAGCATGGGACATTTTTAGCATATATCTTCTGTCCTTTTCCCTACAAAAAGTGAGACCATTTTTTGATTTCTCAGGTAAATTGCGTCATAATGCGTGGTATAAATGATGACGAGATCTGTGATTTTGTAGAGCTGACAAGGGAGAGGCCAATAAATGTTCGATTCATTGAGTTCATGCCATTTGATGGAAATGTTTGGAATGTCAAGAAACTTGTACCATATGCTGAAATGCTGGATAGAGTGGTAAGGTAGAACTTCCGCAGATACCCTGGCATATTTATTTTGATGATGTTTAGTATCCTGTGTTGCAGCACCAAAACTAATCGAGAAATTATGTTGTTGGTACATATGCTGCAGGTCCAGCACTACAAGGGTGTGAAAAGGCTTAAGGATCACCCCACTGATACTGCCAAGAATTTTGTTGTAGATGGTCATTGTGGCACTGTTTCATTTATTACATCAATGACTGAACATTTTTGTGCGGGTTGCAATAGACTGCGGCTTTTAGCTGATGGGAATTTCAAAGTATGTCTGTTTGGTCCTTCGGAGGTATGCAATCCTCTCCTGACATGCCCTTTCATTTCTTTCAAGTTTTGGAGTACCTGTAAGGCATCATTTTTTTTTCCATCCATTCAGAGAATCTTAACGTGCCTCATTTATTAACTTAACCTTATTCATTTGAATTTTTGGGTCCCATTATCATCATTTTACTAAAGATTGTTTATGCAACAGTCATTTATTGTCTAACCTATCCAAGTTCAACAGACTAGATTTTAGAATATTCTGGTAAGCACATGCATGGTATTTATTGCAAACAAGGAAATGTTTTTGATCCTCCATACTTTTATTATACTTTCCTTCTGAATGACATTTTATGCCGGGGACAATGGTTAGAGTTGGACAGATTCTGAGCGTATGAGTTGCAGAGTATCAGGATGGTTGAAAAATGTGGCACCTAAGTTGTAGGTTGTCCCTTACACAGTCTATGTCCCACTCATAACACAAAGCTGGGACATATTGTAAAAAAGATGAGATAAGATTCTTATCCATACTGCATATTTTAGCTGTCTGATTGGATGGCACACGAAGACTTCCACTTTATTTCCCTAGTATGTTTTTAACATTTAACGCAGCCTTTTCCTGTGTTTTCATAATGCTTTCTCACTTTATTTGTTATTTTACAACTTGTAACATTAGCACATCTAATATATTCATACTAATTTATTAGATTAAATGAGGAGAAGTCAATGCACTATATTTTCTGTTTCCTAATGGCATACAACTTTTTTATTATCTTTTTTATGCATCAATGGCACAGTGATCTGCTTTGTATCTTGTTTTATTCAGGTAAGTTTGAGAGATCCACTCCGCAGTGGTGTTGATGATTATGAGATGAGGGAGATTATTGGTTGTGCGGTAAGCCTGATTTCTAGTTTTTGTCATATAAGTACATTGTATCTCTGATGAATGTGAAACAAAATAATATGCTTTTGATATTGTATGTTTAGTCTGTAAAAACCATTAAACCAGTGAACATCACCTAGAAACATGGATAACATGTACTCTAAGGAATACATGAGATTACCATTGGACAGACCAGTATGGATAAATGCACTTATATTTGGTTTTGACAGATTGAGTGGACCTATACACCATACAGGTGATTGAACGGGTTGTACTTATTCTTTCATCATACGTTCAGATGGCGTAGTGAATATTGTTTCAAGTGGCAACCAAGAAAATATTTGTTTATGTCTGTTTACATGTAAGTTGCAATCATGTGTGTGTATAAGACACACATATAGATTTATTTGTTTAATGTTCACTACTCAGACTTATCCTGAGCCTTGTAGCCCATGACTCATCCTCCATTCTCTTGATATTGATTGTTTCTGATCTGCTCTACAAAAAAATAAAATTATAACATGAATGGCTGCTCCAGTTTTGACTTTAGTTCATGCACCCTTGATAGTGAATGAAATGGCAAACCATGTTCATTTGTGAATCACGAGAGTGGCGTAACACTTATGAGATAATTGAATGATGTAGAACTTTTCAATTTAAAGCAATAAATTGTTGTTTGGCTGAAGTAACAATCAAGTGTTCCAACGCATGGTATTGTAAAAGTTGAATGAAGATAAAATTTCTTCTTATTCATTCCCATCTATCCACTGCTGATGAATTATCCTAGACAGATCTCTGTAAGTGCTATACTTCTATGTCCTGATTAGACAGATGTGGACCTGTACCATGGGAAGTGGTTGGTTAAAGCTAATTCATATTTCTCAGTGATAGAAGGGGACAGCAACGGTGTGCGCTGACTAGCTCATGCATGGAGGAAAGGAAAATCCTTTGCAGCATGGTCTGCATTGTCCAAAGGGATGCACGGGATTCACAGATGGTTTAGAATTAAGTATGATTTCACTAAGATTTATGTATAGCATAGCTAGATTTTTGGATTCCATGTAATTAGCGATTACTGAAAAGCAATGGTGATTTTTCTGGAAGGTGGTCAGAATGCCACATACATAGTAAAAGTCTGATGACACTTTGTTCTCATTACAAGCTAGAGCCATGAATGTAGTTTGTACATGCTCTTCCGAGTGGAAAAAGGGATAGCAGTCCCATGTCAACCTACTTGACCACCTGTGCACCGGCCAATCACAGCGTTGGGTGTGACACGGTTAGTGTACAACAAGCAATAGTCAAGCTTTAAAACTGAAATTAATGGTAAACCCATGTCGACCCACTTGACCTGAGAAGTATCTGTTACCCACTCAGGACTTGGATCAGCACCTGGCCTTTTTTTATTTGATCTCTGTCGATGCGAAAAGCCACACCAAAAAATTGGACCTCCTTATTGTATAAGTGGTCACTTTCCACACAGAACAATTTATTATTATTGTTATATAGCCTCTATGGTTTGACAGGCTGATCCACCTGGAAAACTGTCAGCCTGTGTCCCAATCCGCCCACAGAATTGCTGTTGGGGTTGGATTTCAGAACATTGATGGAAAACTTTTTGTGAGATTTGCCTTGTGTTGTTATAAACTCGAGTTATGATTTATGCCTAGAGAAATGCTTGTTGCATGCCCAGCATGTCACATGTCCCAATCTGTCCACTGAATTGCTGTTGAGGTTGGATTTTCAGAACATTGATAGGAAACTTTTTATGAGATTTGCCTTGGGTCATTCTAAACTCGTTCTGATTTATGCCGGGAGAAATGTCTGTTGTACGCCAGACATGTCATGCTGGTGCATGCCTGGCACACGGCCGGCCCTGTGATTGGCTAGTGCATGGGCAGCACATTGTGCTCACCTGTGCACCGACCAATCACAGCGTTGGGTGTGACACGGTCAGTGTACAACAAGCAATTTTCTTATGCTGGAAGTAACATTCTTTTGTTTTCATAATAGGATGCAATGTGGATAGGCCAGATTAATTTCCAGTCTTTCAATGTCAATTGACTTCTTTTCAGATAATGACATGAAAAGGGAAACTTTTGTTTTCATCAGGTAAAGAGAAAGAAAGCAGCTCATGCTGGGATGTTTGACATTGCAAAGACAACGAATAGGCCAATGGTTCATATTGGTGGCTGATTTCTGGTAGGGTATTTATCCAAACTTAATTTTGTTTTTATTCTGTCTATTGAAATACTTTTTATACTCACATTTTCCGAATTCAGAATTTAAAACTTTTGTTGTTAATTTAGTCCACCTGTGTAGCTCCTTGCTCTTGGTTTTAATAACTGTGTGAGTTCAGATAATTTATGCTTTTAGATTAGTAAAGTCCTGGTTTACATTTGCTCTTATTGTGCTAGGGCACAATTTTGTTGACATGAATACTCTGTTGGCATGATTTTGACACAGTGGTAGCATCTGACAAAGCATGTCATTTCCTGGACAAACTTGAAAAAAGGCCTAGAGTCTACAAGAAATTCCGATTTTTAATCTCTCTAGAATGAGAAGCGAGAATCTTGCCCCCAGCCCAAGTGCATTGGATGAGAAAGGACAATGTAAATTCTATAATTTGACTTTGACAATGTAAACTCTGTAATTTGACTTTTAAAGTTTCTTTGATTGTGGTAGTTTATCCATCTTCAAGAACTGGCCAGCCTAACTAGATAGTTACTGAAGGCCATTGGATAGATTGTTAGGCTGAAGCATGCTCTGCAATTCAACTAAAAAGTTAAAAAGATCAGTTAAACACACAAACCCATAATGTCACTACTGCAATCACTAGTTTTCTCCTCCTTTGTCTCCATCATATCTGAAAGGGAGGCATCAGATTCCAACAATAGCTCTGCCGCCTTGCCACATTCCCTATTGCTTTATTTTCTCTATTTTGAGACATATTTAGAAGGTAAATTTTAGGATGGAAACTGTGTTGCTAACCTAGAATTTATTGCCTCTCTTAAAGTTAATATGATGTAGAAAACACTTCCACATAATGATTCAAAAGTGGTGGTCGATAGAGGTGCCAATTTTTGTGCAAGGATCGATCTAGGAATAGACACTTGACATTTTCCTATGTTTTCCTCTCTTTTTTTGGCTTTCTTTCAGGATATGTAAAGCAATCTCTAGAGTATTCACCTAATTAGAGTTTTTTTTTTCATTTAATCTCGTGACAAATCTCGTCTATATGGGCAACTGTTCTGCCTATATGGGCAATCATTCGAAGTCATGAAGTTCCATCCATGGGGGATGAATTTCCTACTTGCCTCATCACCTGCAGAGTGTGCTTTCTGTAGCTTATTGGTACCATGTTTTATTTCTTTCACCTACTTTTATGAGTGCATTCATTGATGCCACTTAGCCTTTACAATACCTGAACCATTCTTATCATAATCTGTGAAAGTTTTGCTTTCAAGGTGCATGCCTTACATATTGACGTTAACATGTTAAAGTTGCATCTTTTTATAAAGATCAATGGGTCTTATAAGTGGTCGACAAATCCAGTTGGCAGTGTAAGTCTTTAGTAGTGCAAAATCTAACTTCCATAGAATGATACTCAACAGAGTCAGCACAACTTAACTAAACACATGTTAATCATTTTCCTTTGTAGTTTATAGTACTTGTTTTCTGGTTTGTTCCAATGAGCTATTTGTTTGAGGAGTCATTGATCATGCAAGGAATTACTTGATGGACCATGGAATTCCCATAGTTGGAGAACAACATATTTTGCATGCTCTCCCAGTCTTCCATCACCTGAAACGAGGAGGAGATCATTCAAACTCCGTTGTCATAAAAGTCCTATTTAATCTCCCTTGCAAATTAGATGTCATTAAATGATTAAATCCATGTTAGAATGTGCACGCTAGCCAACTGTCAAGACAGAACTATTTCATTTCTCATAATCAGGTGAAAGATAGAATGCTCATCTGTCAATCAATGACTATCCCTCCCTTCTTATGGTATATGGTTGGAGGAGCTATTAGGTGCATCCAATGTTTCACTATCTAATTGTGTCAAATGAGATGCTCCTTGTTAGTGCTCTTTCAATGTTCCTCCAGATCATACAGGTTCCTAACTGTGCTCCTGTTCTGCCTTCTGTTGATAGGCATTGTCAAGCTTCCCAAATGGGACAAGAACCCAAGTTGTGGCCTTCTGTAAAATGTGTTCTTCACCTCTCACTTCTGAAGAGGAGAATAGACAAGAGAAAGCCTCTTTCAGTATTGCTGTATATGCATCAAAGTCAGTGTGTGTTGTAAGCAAGCAGGTGCCCACTTTTCATTTGTTATCACAAGATTTGCCCACTGGTTAAACTAAACAGGAGAAAAATAAAAAGTTAAAGAAACATTGCAGGTAAAGAGAATGGGTCCACAAATTGCAAATAAAAGTTATTTGGCATGGATAATTGCGGACTTACATGTATAATTGCGGGAATACCATTATTATAAACGTATTAATTGAATATCCCTACTGTATGAATATAATTGCAAAAACACTCCCGATCGAAGTACATGAAAGAGGGGAGGGGAGTATCCTATGCGTCCAAGTTTGGGATTTGCCTCCGCTTGTCTTAAAATTTTTGGAACCCCAAAGTTTTCTTTCCTCTTTTTTTTTTTTGGCCAAGGAATTCAAAGTTCACTGGGTGTTGGATGTAATATCACCCGGGTAAATTTCAGTGTTTGTTGGTGGCATCTAGAAATGGGCTAAGATCCACTTAGTCTGCCAATGATGACTCCCGTAAGTATGCTTATGGAGTTGATTTGTTTTGGTAGGTCGTAAAAATAATGTAAAATATCAATATTCAAATCATCGGTTTTAAGCTGTCTGATTTAACTGTTGGATAGTGAGGAGGGAGACTATGGTTGTAGTATAACAGAGCCCATTCACTCATGCCAGGCCCACTAGGGAGGGAGCATGTTAGCCAAAGCTCACTTGAACTCGATTCTCTGCATCAGGCTTGTCGAGAAAGTGGAATGTGGGTCTGTCTCACCATAGTTCAATTTGTCAGGCCCATGAGGTCTCTGACACTTGACCTATAATGAGTGGGAGCACCCCCTAGTTAGACCTGTGTCTTCAGATGATCCACCCACTATCCAATGGGTGAGGTTTTTTGGAGCTGCACGATTGAGAGGCCTTTTGGGCTACAGAGAAACTTGCCCCCTGTGATGTGAGAGCATGGTTATACTAGTGGTCAGGCAGGTGTTTGCCACATTAGCATATGGCAAGGTTAGTTGATTGGCACATCTTTGTTGGCGTGGGGGGTTTGGAGGGCTGATTCAACACTTCTTTTGATCAATATTGCGTGGCGTGAGGTCTGGAGGGTCAAGTTATGGGTCTAACAAGTTAACCCAGAGTGTGGTTGATAATTAAGTTAAAGGGAAAGATGGTCCTATGGTATCAGAGATACCATCCAAAGAGTGTTGGGGTGTTGGGGGGGGGGGGTGGAGAATTATTGACATGGTAGGTTTGGAGGGCCAAGTCAGCATCTCTCTTGAATAACATTACGTCATATGAGGCTAATAGAGTTAAGCCACGGAGTTTGACAAGTCTAACTCGTAATGTAATTATTAACCAAGTTAAAGAGAAAGATGGTAATCTCTACACACAACTCAAGTTTTGGTGTAGTGTAGCTTGATCTTGGCAACAATCTTGACAACTTTGGAGTTTGGTAACGGTGACAGAGCAACCCTCATGCCTATTTGGATAGGTCATGTAGCGTCGTGACCGTTCGGATCTAGGTTTAATGGTTCTGGTGTGGTGCTCATGGCCAATGTGGGGTCATTGAGCCTTGGTTGTGGCTTTCAAGTGTTATGAGGATGTTGTGGGCTTTAGGTTTTAGCTCATTTAGCTTGCTAATTTTCTGGTGAAGAATGCGATGGAATAGGTCGTCGCGTTTTGAACGCGACGGCTACCTACGTCGCGATTCACCGAACCGCCTTTATGTGGCTCGGCGCGTTTGGTGACAGTTTGGTCTGTCGCGTTTAATGCATGTTAAACGTGACGTTTGCCTACGTCGCGATTTTGACTATGGCATTCTTGCTCTGTTTCGGGCCAGGCAAAGTAGAGGTGGCTCTGTCCGACCGAGGGGGAGCTGTTGTGTGGCGTTTTCGAAGCTTTTTGCCTCCAGGTGGCTCGTTCGGCACGGTTTCCACGCGAGGAGGGCGTTCGAAGCGTGGACTTGCCGGCGGTGTGGCGTTCTTCGCGTTCTTCATGGTCTTCTAGTTGGTAGGAGACTTCCTTGTGTTTTACTTTGATTTAAATGTTTTGATGTTAGCAAATTGTGTTATGATAGTGGTGTGGTAGCTCAGCTTTCGTTTTATGAGCTTATTTGTGGGTTTGTATAGTGTGTGGATTGGTTTCTTGGAAGGAAGGAGGGTCCGGCGGTTTTCCTGAAAAGGCGACCATTCTACCCGTCGTGTTTTCATGTGAACGCGACGATTTGGTTTGTCGCGTTCATGTCTTCCGATTGGTGTTTGATAATTTGGTGTGAACGCAACCGTTGGTCCCGTCGCTTTCTTGTTGAACGCGTTGTGGTGGTCCGTCGCGATTTGGTGTACCATTTAGTGTGGCTTGATCGCGACATAACGTTCTGTCGCGATTATCACTTCGACTGTCGAGATTAAACCAGATTGGCTTGAAGGCAACATATCGGACCGTCACGTTTTGGTTGCGGCATTGGCCCTGTCGCATTTGGCTTGCAATCGCGTCTGGGTAGGCCGTCGCGTTCTTAAAGGCGACGCATGTGTCCATCGCCTTTCAGCTTCCGAGATGTGTTTGGTGTTTGGGCTGTGATGGTCCTGTGTGGACCTAGTCTTGGCTGTTTAAGGTTATTTTAAGTTGGTTAATGTTAGTAAAACATGTTATAGGTTTAATGGTTTAGTTTATGGGTAATTTGTGAGTTATGTTATTATGTTAAATATGTTATTATATTAGGGTTATGTGGTTAATGTGCATCATGGTGTGTTGTTGCTATGGAGGTCATATGATGACCAATGACAAGCAAGTTTAAATGCGAATCATCATGGTTTATGAATGTAAGTTTTATAAGTATGTTAAGTATGCATCGTGGCTTGTGTGTTTGCCGAGTTTGGTGGTCGACGTCTATTTCAGAATGCATCTTCAGTCGGGTACCTCAGGTTCTGTGTGAGCCAGGCACGTTGTGGTTTGTTGTGCTCGGGGCTTGTCTGGTATTGTGTATACCATCGAGGTCTGTGTCGTCTTCCTGGACACCCTCACTCTTGTGTTTGAGTTTTATGTCCGGCTGAGGGAAAGACGGCAGGAGACAGTGACTTGTGTGAGAGTTTGTGTTCGGTCGCTTGTAACGCGCTCGTAGTTGGGAGTACAGACACCAGTAGACATACTGGGTCCTAGCTAGTCCTGTTTTCCAGTGCCTCACTTTAAAGAGCTCAGGCCGGAGTTTCTAAAGGTGCCAGACATGGTCCTGCAGTTGTGTGTGGTCTGTAGGTGTAGTGTTGGTTGATCTCCACAGTTTGTTGGTTTTACTGTGTGTTTGTGGAGCGGCAGTTGGACCTTATGTCCATGGCTGCGAAACTGAGAGGTAGTTCTTGTGTTGTGTTATCCGGGTTGGATACTGACGTCATGAACCAGTAGTCTTTAGCCGTGTGGTGGCGTCGTTCCTTTCAACTCGTGCTTTGCCAGTGATTGTGACTTGTGAGTGGTGACTCACCGGTTGTGGTTTCTACTCGTTTGTGGTGTGCCTTGTGAGCGGCACAGTTGTGTGTATAGTTAATTGTGGTACCTTGTGGTGGTTGGTACCATTATCCTTCGGGGGTAGTTGGTTGTTGTGGCACGTCGTGTGCTAGTCTTTTCAGGTGTTAAGGTGGAGCTGTGCTCCGTGGAGGTCGTGTCATAGGACCTTCCACTTGTTGTGTTATACCTTCTTATGGGTAGCTTTCTGGTATGTTCTGCTAATCCAGTATGTGGTGGACTGACTCTTTATTGTCAGTCTCGTTACTGTTCATTAGTGTTTGCCTATGTAGCTCGTGGTGAGGTCGTTTCGATTGCTGTGTGGACTGGTGTTTCTATACCAGTCTAGTGGTTTCCTTTACTTGTCGGGAGTAGTGTTAGATGGTGTGTTTATATTTAATTGCAGTTTAATTATATTTACTGTTAGCACGTTTTGCTTCAGTAATTCTTCGGTGAGTGTTGCCAGTGAGACCTTTGGGAGTTGAGGTCTTGGTCCTTCTTATTGTTAGTGGTTTATGGTTGTTTTTGGAAAGTCCCTACTGAGCATGTGACTTTTTGAGGCTCACTCCCTTATAGTTCATTTCAGGTGTTAGCCGTGAGTTTGGCTTGCAGTGGCGTTGTGAAGACTTGTACCACCAGCAGTTGAGTTGTAGTTGTGTGAACTTTACTCCCTCGGGATATGCCGCAGGTAGTTATACTTTTCTCTTGGACATGTAATAATATATTGGGACAGTATAATTTGTTGTAAATGAGTATAGATACGTGTACTTTCTTATATATTATACTTGTGTGGTTGTCTTTTATATTCTTACAAAATATTTGTGTGAAATATCCCTTGCAAGACTCTGGTCCGTTCGCGGGAGGCGGTCTGAATATGGAGCCTTATAAGGGCATAAGTATCTAGGGGTCGCTACAGGTCAAAAAGTGTGTCAGCCTACACAGTGGCGGATCTAGAATTTTCGTTTAGTGGGTGCACCCTTAGATGTATTTTCTTGATTCAGTGGAGTCACTAATAGTGAAACTTTACATTGTTAATGAAAACTTTTCAATCCAGTCAAGATGGCTCCGCCACTGAGCCTACATCAAAGACTACTTTGTTCTTGTGAGAACCTCCAACTACCTACAAAGTCAAGTGGCATGGGAAAACAAGAGATAGCAAGAGTTAGGAGAACCCGTGACTCATGCTTATAACAGGAATGATGGGGACCAGAGGAGTAAGTTATTTTTGGAACTTTCACACTACACACAGAAGCACCCGACTCCTTTCTCTCCTCTCGATTGCCCCTGTTCCTTGTAGTTCCTAACTTGAATGTTAGAATATTTTCTTCGAGACCACTTCTAGGGTCCCCTGATTGTTTTCTCTTTGTTGTAGGTCCTAACGACGTTTTCCTTCAACAAATTCAAGAGCTTGTAAAGGTCTTAAATCACATGACCATTTTTCGGTCTCTAAGGATGGTTTTGGACTCAAAATTAAAAATCAGCTTGAAAGGGTGTCAATTTACAACATTTTAAACTTTAAAAAATGGAAAAGTGATTACGGCACATGAAACATATGGAATACGAGAAATGCTTATTGTAAGACGATAAGGGTTGATCTGTTGGAGAGCATTTCTATTGCATTTTTCATAGCATACACCACTTTTTAGCAACTCAACACACCAAATGACCTCTAGAAGGACAAGCCGGAGTGCAAATCAACTTACTTTCTTTATGACGTCTTTTGTTTGGTTGGCCTCAAGCCCACTCTCTTCATAGCTGACCCTTTTCTTTTTTTAGCAAAGATGTCCAAATTTGACGTCAGACTGATTCATGTTGATGCCAATCTAATTTTGGAGAGTCCGTTTATACTTCGCAATGAAGAAGCACTCAGGAGTTACAATAGTGCAGGGTCTTTAAGGCATTCCCTTAATTAGGTTTCACTTCTTGGTGCTTGGCAGAAAGTCACATTGCAGCATGCCAGCATGGGGGTGTTGTAAGTTTTTACCAGGATTTCTCTCACTATTGGAAGGATTCACCCCCAACACAACCTTCCATTTCGTTAAATAAAAGATGCCAAACATATGAACCAGGGGAAATTTTAATTTATCCAACCAACAAAGGTTTAGGAATAAGCACCCATGTCAGCAGAAAGCAAATGATACCATTTATATGAATTCAATAGAAATGATCCACATGATCTGCAACACATTTTTGATAGCTTCCTTTTCCCTGTTGGAATGCAACCCACAAGAAGGAATAATACATCAAGTTCCATCAACCATCAAGAGAGAGGGCTCACATGTTTTTACCCAAGTTACCGACATTTCCATTCTCTGACATAATGCACCCACAAGAAGGAATAATACATCAAGTTCCATCAACCATCAAGAGAGAGGGCTCACATGTTTTTACCCAAGTTACCGACATTTCCATTCTCTGAACATCCAAATGTATACTGCATGGGTAAGGGACATGGAGAGGTTTGGGAGAAGGAAAGAGCTGGAAGAAGTGGTTTAAGATTCCCAAAGTTGGTGTTTGAATGCGTATCCTTGAGAACAATGATGAATTAGCATGCAGATTACGTAAAGAAGAATGTTGGAACTGGTGATTAAATTCAATATTTCAGGATAAGACCCATGACATCAAAAGAATACCGTAAGCTGTCACACAGGATATTGTGCCGGAGAAGCTTAACAGCACAAGATAACTGTTAGGACTTCAATGTGATGGCACAGTAAATGGCACTGTGTAGAATGGATAAACGTGGAACATCTTTCCTCCTTTTGCCGCTGCACAAATGGTACAACTCATTCAAACTTAAATATAGACGTACATGAGAATGACCAGATCAAGCAAGTAGGGAAACAATATGCTTCTCTCATCCGTCGATGCAGCCACGTCCCTTCTATGCTTGTGGTCTGATAAGGCCTGATGAAGTCAATGATTCCATCTATGATGCTGAACAAACATTTCTGCAAGACATGTAAGCATGGGCATCAACAAAGGAACAAAGAGAAGCGATTGGCTCCCGTGCGCACGGGAGCTGGGGATTTCCCAAGGAACAAATATACAAGAAAATAACAGACACTTGATATGGTACCTTGGAAACAGATACTGTAGTGTTCAACTATTCACCGGGACCTCGAGGGATCAGAGTTTTACAAAGTCTAGAGTCTCATGTTTCCTTTTGTTAGGGCCAGAGAAAAAGCAAAACTGGGCCCAGCTCTTCTTTGCCTTAGTATTTTGTGCTCTCATATCTCTCTTGGATACACGTTCAGCCATGTATTGTACGACAGCCTTAGGAAACATGAAACAAGCAGGCTCAGTATTTAGAAGCATAACTGGAAAAGAAAATTAGAAACTTATGGTAAAGTGCATGTATATAAGTAATATGACCTGTGCACCCATCTCGGCAATGTGTCTTGGTGGCACCTCCAAAGGATTCTCTTCCGCACGAAGCACCCGGAGTTGTGACAACATTGCAAAAGAATCAGGAAGGATCCTTATCTGATTATTGCTCATGTCAAGTTCTTCCAACATCTCAAGATTCCCAATGGATCGTGGCAGTGACTGTAAGTCTGCAAAGTTATTTCCTATGTTCATCTTGACAATTGTGGTAGTGAGGCATAAGCTCTCTGGCACAGCCTCCAACTCATTAAAGGCAAGATCAATCTCCTTCAAGTTTGAAAGGGAAGCCATTGTGGTTGGAAGGGATTTAATATTGTTGTAACGAGCAGTAAGTATCTCCAAGGATCCAAGTCTACCCACAGCTTCTGGAAAGCATTTCAGGCGATTATAATCAAGTCGGAGCTCAACAAGAGAAGTACAGAGATTGATTGTATGGGGGAGTTCTTCTAAATCATTTGTTTCAACAATCAATTTCTTCAAATTTACTAGATTTCCGATCGTATCTGGAAGTGAAGATAACTGATTGGAACTCAAATCAATTTCTGCAAGATGCACTAGCTTGCCAATTGTTGAAGACAGTGATGTTAGCTGATTTCCTCTCACATCAAGAAACATGAGGCTGAAAAGGTTGCCAATGGACTCTGGAAGTTCAGCAATCCGATTTGATTGAAGCTCCAACTTTGTCAAAGATGAAAGTGCACCTATAGATTTTGGAAGTGCAGTAATATTGTTCTCTGAAAGATTGAGTGTAACAAGACTGGATAGCTTTCCAATTGAATCAGGCAACCACTCTACTTGCTTCATCAGCTTGTTCTGAAGATTGAGACCCTGGGTTCTTTTCTTTGAAGACACCTCAATCAAACTGGCTAGCTTGATCAGACTCAATTTCTCACTGTCTTCTCCTGCAAAATCTAGAGACAAGAAATGACATGCGCTTAATGAGAAAATTGCATAGAGAAAAATAACACGCAACAGAGACTGCAACTTCAAATCTGTGACTAGAAAATTTCTCCAAGCGTTTTGTTTCTCAGCCATTTCTCAATTTGAATGAAAAAAACTTCAACTATAGGTATCGCAAGAAGAATTTTAATGCAAAGTTTCTCCCTTAAACGCCCTAAACGGTAAAAGTTTCACCTCTCGGTATTGGAAGAAGAATGTTCAAGCAGATTTCCCTTTTAAACAGAAAAAAATTTCAACCTTAGATATTGCCAGGAGAAATTTCAAGCACATTTCTCTTTGAAACTAATCTCACACATCAGAACAAATGCATTCTAAAATATATATCCATGTTCTACTAATCCGGACAATAAGAGATCGTAACTCACCAGCACTGGCAAAGGTCTTAACTGTCGAATTGATCGACAAGCCGTGTGATGCACTTGAATCGATGATGATTCCATCGGCATACATTGTTGATTTTGCTTTCTTCACATAACTGTCATCCCTGGTGAACAGCTCGGTGCTCTTCCGAACCTCTCTCTCAGATTGAAACGCATAGGATGGTCTGCTCACCGATGCGTTGGAGACCACCTTCAAAGTAGTAGCAGCCACTGCAGAGGAGCTCGCAGACACCGTGGAGCTCGCGCCGTTTGAACTGGAGGGCAGGCATCGCCAGGCCCTCTGGATCAATTCGTCGAAAAGAACATGGGTGTTCTCAAGATCGAGCAACCGCAGCGCCTCCTTCCTTTGGTCCTTGCCCTGGAAGTGCACGAGGTTCTTCTCCATCTCCTGAAGCACGAGAAAGAGCTCCTGGGGGACATCGAATCCCCTCTTCTGCTTCTGGATGGCGCCCAGACGGACCTGTTCTTCCTCCTCGACATTCCGCACCAACGCCAATGCAGCTTCCACCTCTTCTACGCCCGGCCTTGACGGAAGACATCGGTGGATTCTGGTTATCTCTCCAACCATTTCATCAATGGATTGGAAGGAATGGCCCATCGTTGCAACTGCCTTGAAGAGACCCTCACCAAGGAGAACTCAGAGGAGAGACCTCTTCTGGGGGTAGATGCAGAGATGGGAACCGACGATCTCTAGGAGGAGGAGGAAGAACACTTGGGGAGACAAAGCTGTCCAGATCAAATACCACGGGATCCCCAGCGCTCGAAACCTATAAATGGATAAAGGAGAAAGGATTCGCCTTCAATTCTGAAAACATGAGCCGAAATCACACGAGAAAGGCGCAAAAGAAGGGGACAGAGAGGGAAAAAACCCGGACTTTCGTCGCAGCATTAACAAGAAAGCAGATGAGAAAACGACCCAGGAGCACGGAAAGCTCGAATCCTCCTCACCTACTCTGAAGCGATTCTGCTCTGTCATGGAGGCCTCGTATCCCACCCGGAACCTGCGACCGGAGCGGCGAGGCGCCTTACATCACAGGGCAGCCTCAGAGGACCACGAATTGCCCACCAATTCCCCGGAATTGCCTCAGAAGCAGGGCCGCCCTCCGCACATTGCCGCCATTAAAACCGGGGGGGGGGGGGGGGGGGGGGGGGGGGGAGAAGCACCAGCAGGGACGTCCCCACACAGCGCACCAAGGTGACCACGCCAAACCTTATCTCTCCGCCAATGGAGCAAGACCCAGATGCGGGAACTCCCCCGCGCTCCCGAAGAAGAGCGAAAGCTGCAATTTTCCCACTCCCCCCTTCCCCCCACTCCCCACCAACAATGGCAAGGATTCCTCGCTGCCTACCGAATTCCTGCGCCAAAGGTGGGCAAGGCCTTCCCCACCGCGGGGGCGGCAAGCGCCAGGACCACCACGCACGCACTTCTTCCCGCCGCTGCTTCCCGCAAACCACAATTGCGGTGCCCCCCCCGCTGCCGCCGGAGGAGAGGATTCCTGGTTTCCCCCGTGGAGGGAATAATCGAGATTTTTTTTTTCAAAATTCGTGCCTTTTTATAGGATTTTTTCCGAGGAAATCTGCAGCTGCGTCCCTGTTCACCGTGGCGTCACCTCTCTCGGGATGTGGTGGTTTTCGGGTGTCGATCCAAAGACAGGGGTGTACAGCGAGGAGCGGAGGGTGAACGGCCGTAGGTGCGTATCGCATGGGATTCTGGCGCAACACCCAGCCAATGAAAAATGGCCACGACTCCGCGCAATCTATCCTTCACGGGGGTGCGTAGTGGGCCCGGGAGTGGTGCGCCGGTTTTGGTAAGTTGTAACCAGTGGGGACCGCGGCCCGCTTTGTCTTGTCCAGGTGGCTTTAGTTACGGAATTGCCCTTCCGGAAGCTATATTTGGGCCGGCTTTTTAGGTGGAGTTCGGTCCAATAATTGGGAATCCCCCTTCTTTTAATCTATCGTTTAAAAAAAGACAAATTAATTAGAGAGGTGTTTCTGTAACATAATTTAACGTATATTATAATTAGAGATAATATTTATTATAATAAATTATAATTATATTATAGATTAAAAAATAATAAAATATCTGTTAAAGACTTCTAATTAATTTATCTTTTTAAAAATAGTGTTTCCTCATTTAATCTGGTGCACTTTTTCACATGGATTAATTGAAGGGATATACAAATTTATAATAATATGATACGCAGCATAATTACTTTCTGCAAAAGTGTGGGGCAAAAAATTAAACTTAAGACCTAAAAGTGTATGTTAGATGGATAAACTAGCGAGGCACTTTCTGCGTACTTTTGAAAAGTTGATGAATCTGAAAGTTATATTTCTTACAAATCACAAATTTTAAATGTTGAGGTTGAGATGCATAAGATATATAAGCATAAGAAATTTTTTAGATTTTTTCGATACGCGACAACTCGTACAATTCACGTCTAAGACGGACCGTGAAAATTAAGTAGAAAGTGACATAAATATCATAGTGGGTTTTGACCTTATTTTGATATCATCTTACAAATCATAAAATTTGATGTGATTGAAGATCCCAAGATATATATACACAAAAAAAATCATTTAATTTTTTCGATATGAGATAACCTAAACAATTCTCCAACAACATTTGGGAAAATAGTGATATTTAATTTAATACCAATTGTAGAATTTTCAAATCATTTTTGATGATTAGAAAGTGGAACTTTAGATCAAGTAAAATTTATTCTTTCTTTTGGGTCAGCACATATTTAATAAACTTGGGTATTCATTCTTAGTGAATAATTAATATGGACTTTAAGGATGAAAGAACATTTGCAATAAATGCTCTATGGGTAATCAATAAGAAAGCTGATGACTTTGGACCTTAATTCCTTCTACATCATCTCTTCCTCTTCCTTCTCTCCCCCATCTCTAGAGAATATAAGCAATATTATAAAAGAGTAATATATTAACCACTAAAGTCCATCATTGACTTGAAAGAGCCATTTATAAGTAGTCTAATCAACATTAGAGTCAGATTTAAGTTGAAACCTTATCTAATCAAGTTATGGGTCGACTTGAAATTGTTGTATTAGAGTCAGATTTAAATAAAGCTTACACATCCATTAATTGAAATGGATTAAGTTAATGGTGTCAGTGCACCGCGTTTTTAATCGGTCATACTTATCTGCTAACCTTTAACGGGAGAATCCTTTTTGCACCGAGGGCAGATTCGTAAATTAGGTCCCAACATGGGGGAATGGGACAGGTCTGGTGTTCTCGTTCGCGTTTTTTAATCTGCGAGAGTTGTGGTTTTGATCGGCATGCGGGGCCCAGATGACGACGACGTGCGTCACGGGGTAAGTGCCAGCCAACGGCAGTTGCGGGTCTACGGAACGAACGGGGGTCCAGCTGGCGCGTCAGGTACGGCGTTGGGTGACCACACCGAAATAACCGTTTACCTAAACCGCTGCCCCGTGTACCCTTCCGCCTCGCTCGCTCCCGCTTGATGCGGACTTGGAGATTTTACGGTATTGCCCTTCTACGGCACTTTTTATGGTGAGAAAAATACTTGTCATACTTGTGAAAGTAATAAATATCCATGTGGGAAGAGAAAGACTTGAGGCACATCTTTACAAAAAGATGTATATATATGTTCTTTTATCATTAATCATATTAATATGATTAAATATCTAATCAAAAAATAATATGTGTGCATATCACTTTTATGTGATATGCTTCAAATCTTTTTCCACAACAATAGATAAAAGTGTCACATCATACTTGTTCTATGCCATCAATCTATTGTTGCTTGACGTTCATCAATAACGTCTTTGATCATCGCCATCACCACCACTAACTTATGTTGAAGATGAGATCAACTGCCGTTAATATTCATGTTAACGGCGAGATTGACGACGCTAATATATGTTAATGTCAAGATCGATTATTATCAAAATGATCTGACAACACCATATTTTACCGTCAAGACATGTATGACTGCATATATGATTTGGAGATTTGGTTGGACTCAACTTTCACTGTGCGAAGAACTTACACTCAGCTCAAGCCATATCATAATAAAATCACAATAACATTATGTGAGGAAAATAGGTTTTCTGCACTCCTTTCTTTTTTCATTTTTATGTGTGAAAAATATTCTTGTGATTTCTTTAAAGAAATGTTATCGTGTACTCTATACCCGCAATTTTTTTCCCTCTCGAATTACCTATGTACGGGTGTATTGAGCCAGGCTTTCGAAGGTCCGGTGGCCGAGTTTGATTTTACACGGACTTAGATCGGATATTTTAATTTTTTTTTTTTAGTCCGGTCCAGAGTAAGATTGGACCGAGCCCGAACTTGGCTCTTCCCGGCCTGATCAACCAAGTGGCCCGTATCTTTAAAAAAAAAAAAAACAAGCAACACAACGGTAATTCTAATATTCTAAAATTTTAGATTGAAAATTGTGTTGTGGAGTTATGTTTAATGACTTAATATTTATTTCATATTTATAAAAATTAGGATAAGTTTATCTACATTAGTCTAATATTTATTTTATGTTGTTTTGATTCAATGAACACTAATTTTATTGTAAAAAAAATAAAAATAGTAAAAATACCTTTAAAAAAGTAAAACCAGGCAGGGCCGGGCCGGGTCTGGACTGGGTCGAGCCGGCCCTTACCTAATCGTCTCAAATCGGGCCAGGTTTCTAAAAATAGGGTCTCGTCCTGAGTCGGGCCGGGCCCAGGCCAGTCGATTAGAGATCGGGCTGGATCCGAGTCAACCTAGACCTGGTTCAGACCCGATCCATTGCCACCCCTATATCCATGGGAAGGATAAGTTAAATTTTAAAATCACCCAATAAGTAGATTTATTATGGTATAGAGAAGAAAAACTCGCTAATTAAAAAGAACACTAAGTGAGATATAAGAGATATTTGCCGCCTACAAGATATTTATTTACCTTATTATTATTATTTTGGGGGGGGGGAGGCATTTCTCTTTATACATCGGTACACTTGTGGTAAGAACATCAAGGAACAAGATGTATCACCATTACTTTCATCTCTTCAACTTGTGATTTACTTAAGATTAATTGCCTTGTGCGGAACTAATGATATGTAGCACTGTTAAAATAAAATAAGAGAATTGATAGGGCCCTGAGATCCAAAGAGAGATTAGATTGACCACGTCAAAAATAAGAACGTACACCTCTCTTTCTCCTCTCTCTCTATCTCATGGTTTCACATGTCCATTTAAAGAAAGGCGAGGCCGAGGCATCTCCACTGGTTTCACATGCGACCCCGCTAGCTGCCATCCCATCCACAATCCCATGGAGCACATGCAGCGGTCGATCGAGTTGCTCCCGGCGGGTGCCCATCTCTGTGAGTTGGTGTCATCTATTTGCTTGCCATGCATGTATGTGTACGAGCTAGGGTTCCTTGTTTATTAAAGTTTATGGATACATCAGGGGGACCCCCATCCTCGTCTCCCCTCCAGCTTAATTAAGTTGAGCTGATAATATAAAAAATTTGATGTAGCGAACACATGTTGATGTGACAAGTGCACATAGCATAGCGATAACAGAGACACGAAACAATTGATAAGACTTTTATATATCTTATATCAAATTTTGTCACCTTTTATATGAAAAGAGAGAGGTTCCACTAGAGGTGTCAATGGACCGGGTCTGGACGGCTTAAGCTCGGTTTTTTAAGAGTCGGCTCGGATCCGGTCTAGGTCCGGAAGTAGGTCTGATATGGGTGGTTTGGTTCGGGCCTAGAAAAAACCCGGCCCAGTCCGGCCCGGTCCGAAAAATCTAGAAAAATTATTATTCTATTTATGTAATATGTAATTTTAATATATCTACTATAATATATTTATAAAAAAATAATATATATTTTACTTATATCTATATTAATATTTAATTTATAAAAAATATATTTTAAGTAATTTATTATAGAAAAAAATAAATATAATTCTCTTTCTAAATATAAATTTTATATTTAATATAAATTATATTTATATTTATTTTTTTCCCGGCCGCCGAACCAAGCCACACAAACTCAAGTCCGACCCTATTTTTCCGGGCCAAGCCGGGCCGGGCTTCCGGGCCGGCCCAATTGACACCCCTAGATTCCACAAGTGGCAAGGGTGATAAAGGGGATAAGAGAGGATAAATTTATAGTTAAATTTTTCTTTTTGGAGTGACTATATAAGTTAATTAAAGATAATTAAAGTTACGTGATAACTCTATTTCTCTCAAAAAATAACTAGATAATTAAAGATAAAAGGGATCAAATAAAAAAAGATGCTAAAATAAGATTGGTTAATTTAGTTCGTAGTTAGACATGGATAAGTTATCCCTGCATAAATTATCCAGAAAATAAAAAGGTTCGTTATCTCTGATTAATTAGTGTATACAATTACTCCAAAATAAAATAACTTTTAATCATAAATTTATCCCCTCTTACCCCCCTTATCACCCCTACCAAAATGGTAGAAAATTTTGTTGCGAAATGCTGATAGCTGGGCTTCATGTCACCGTCCTTACGAGAGATTGTCCTAATCCTACTAGATTTCCGATTGGGACTTGAGATCCAATGAGTCTAGATAGATCTTCTCCATGTTTGATGGTCCAAACAATTTAAAAAGGAAAAAGAAATCTGACATTCTTTTATGCTATGCTTGAATACTCTAAAGTACGTTTGATTCGGGCATCTTAATCTGAAGTTTAAACTTAAACTAACACGTTCCGAAGAGGCCCAAATAGTACAGCCTAGCTACTCCATCCATCTCGATTTTAAGATAGATTAAAAATAAATTAAAAATATTTTTAAATTTTTGAAGATATTTTCACTCTATTCTTTTTTGTTTTTTGATAAGTAATTTGAAAAAAGAGAGGGGAGGGCGCGGGTTCGATCCCACACCCTCCGGCCTCTTCCCCTCCCTTTGGCAGGGAAAGAGGCCGCTGCGCTGAGCGCAATTCTCACTCTATTCTCAATCTATTTTTAGAAATATCAAAAAATGACCATTCTTTAGTTTATGTATCTTGGTTGTGTGATCATAAGATCGGATGGGTTAGACAGATAACTTTTACGACTGTTGGATAAAGAGGTTTAGACCCATCTCTCCATCTAGTGTTTTAAGATTGAGAACTATTTAATGCAAAAAAGGTCTTGCAGTAAGTATATATGATGTGGAGAGACCGGAGCCAATATAAAGTGATCGTCTATCATCACCCATTACGGCCGGCTATATGTTACTTCTCGTCGTCGATCACCACCCCTATATATGTTCTACTACCGATTGCACCACGTCATATTCATATTTTTTAAAAAAAAAGTGGATAATATCATTGATATTATAAATAAAAAAGTTGTAAAAAAAATGAAAGAGAGAGATGTGGAGCTCCAAAAAAAAAAGATTTTCAGTAGAATAGTGTAATTCAATCATTCCAATGCCTATGATATCAAAAGATCCAACTATATATATATATTTATAATTATATATATATATATACTACCCTATATATGTATATCGCAATCTAAAGACTAGCTCGGTCTTTCCACCTTGCCTGGTAATTAGAAAAGAAAAAGAGAGAACAGGTGAACGTGATCCTATTTAAACATCTCACCTAACATAGAACATGTCATGTGTTGCTGCTGATGGATCATGGAACAGAAAAGGAGTTGGGACGACAGCAGCACCACAAGATCACACGAGGCCACGAGCCCCACAAGTCACTAGTCCAGACCCAGTCAAATGCCTAATGCCAAGGGATGATAAGATACCAATACATATGGCTTCCACCAAACAGCAATCATGTGGGTATATATTCTCTTGTATATATTCTTCATATATATGAAGATATATCTAAATTATAATTAAATAATCACATCTATATGTAGTGGTGAAATTATGAACCCAACATATGAGACGATAATTAAGAGGACCCTGGTTGAGTCGTCGATCGGTAAGATCTCTTGTCTTTGAGTAGGAGCTAGGTTTTGAGTTCAATCTCTAAGGGGTGCGTATACTTGAGTTGCATGCAGTCCTCCAGATATGTTGGTTCGGAGTTTTTTTTCGCCAAGTGAGTTAAGACAATACGGCTATATATGTGAAAAGTAAAGATTGTTTGGTCCTAACTTTGGGATTCATGAACATCAATTTTTGAGTCTACAAAAAAATTCACACAAGACGGAGATTTCTCCTTTTAAAAAAAGAAAAACATGAGATGTTGTGTTCTAGGGGACATTTTCAAGTTTTTTTTTTATATTTCTAGACATTTTTAACAGTACATTTTAATAGTATAAGGACAAGAGGGGCACAAATATATCCATGTCAAATTAAGTACTCAAAGACCACATGTCCTAACGGATATTTTCAATTTTTTCATATTTATAAACATTTTTTAAGATATACTTTATAGTATAAGGATTAGAGGTGCATAATCATATATGATATATCCATTTTTTTTCTTTATTCATGAAAGCGAGGGATGTATGTAGGACATGATAATTTACAAGGATATCTATATGCACACATATATATATACAAATAGACATGTATTCTAGAATTAGTTAAAATATAGAAATTAGATGAGAAAATTTGACAACTTTAGCATGAGCATGAGCAGGACATCAGATAAAGCGAGCAGGTTACAAGATCAAAACCCAATCACCAAGATTTTTCATGGCCTAAAGTGGACTAGGGATCCATTTTTGTTCATGATATGCCAGACAGTTGGAGTATAGTTTATTTCATTTATTTATTTATTTTTCACTTATTTCATGCCAATCCAAATACCCAACTCTCCTCCCTTCGGAAAATTAGCAAAAGAACCATGGCCCATGACCCCTCTCCCATCTATACTGTGATCTATGGCTTCTCTTGGTAGCAAGCCACCATCAGCTCATGGGCTTGCTTGCATTAAATAGCGCTTAGTTTATTTGTTATTTATTGTTATATAATTATGTAACAAATATATTTAGACTTTGATAGGTTTTGTTTGGGGGTTCCAACCCAAAACTAAGAATTTGGTAGTTCTTATTGGACTTGACAGGCGCCGTTTGGGCCGAGTATATGGGTAGTTCCTCTTAATATATATAGGCTGTACCGAGTCTAAAGTCTGAGTCCAAAGTCCATGTTTAAGCCCAGAATGAATTGGCCCATTTAGCCTATTTAAAGCCAAGCCCGTCTCTATCTCCAAGATCAATTGGGCCGTTAAACATGTTTTGGGCCAAAATGACCATTTCCCACACTTGTAATTAGACATTTCTTTATATGTTAATTTCAGTTTTGTGGGGAATTCTACTACGAGGGACAATTAAATATGCATCCATAGTAGCTTGTGCACTTTACTTTCTGCCCTTGTGTTCTTAATACTATGATAAATATGTATTGCCCTCCTCCGTCTCTTGCAATAAAAGTGATATGAATTACTTGGGAAGTAATTGTATTGGTTGAAAATCTTATCAGACTTCTCTCTCTCTCTCTCACACACACACACACACAACTAACAAAATTATTTGTCGAGTAATTCACATTATCTTTATTACACAATACGGAGTGCAATAAATATTTATCTCGTACTATCAATCTATGTAGCCCTTTGCCAATTAAGTAACGCTATTATAATTAATTAGAGCCTGAGTTTTAGTAATACTAGAGTTAACACAATATTCTTATGGGACATATTGCAGATATAAGGTTTTAAGATGCGTGCAAGAGCATTCAAAAGACTTTAGGCATATATGGTACACTACCTAATTATGTGGAGATATTAAATAAAGATCGATTAGTGTTGTTTCTATCTTAATCTAGCTAAAATTAAGTTAAGCAAATGAAAAATGATGGTAGGTGTAAATACGAGACAGACTATTAGTTTATCACAAAGGTGTGTGTCCATATGTATACACACATTTGCCGATGGTAGATTGTATCATCAACTGTTTATTCATAATTAAATAATTGTTATAAAAAAAGAAAATAATGAGAAACTATCTTGCGATGATGGAAGGGTTGCCAACCAATATCCGCTTTTCATTTAACTAAATAATTTTTATATTTTTATAAGATTCAAAACTCTAAAAAAAATCTTACAATGACTTAGGCAACGTTTGGTATCAATTGTTAAAAAATAAAATAAAAAAATCCGATTTTGCAAAATGCAGCGGCGCGAAGCGCTGTGAGGTAGGGCTGTAAACGGATCCGGATATTATCCGGATCCGATTCGGATTCGTATCCGGTTAAGCAGATATTATCCGTTTAACATATATCTGTCGAATCAGATTTCGGATACAGATAATATCCGGATAATAAACGGAGCGGATACGGAATTGGGTGATCCGCTTCGTTTAAGATCCGCTCTGAAATTAGATAAATTATGACCGTTAGATCTTAGATCTAATGATCTATATATAATATATAAATATTAAAAAAAAAAACCTAACTACCCCACTCACCAGTCCCACTAGCCCGTAAATCGTCACCACCCTCGGCGGCTCGGCCCTCACCGCCGCGGCCTCATCCCCCTTATCGTCGGCGCCACTGCGCCAGGTGATCTGTGCGGACGGACAAAGGATGCTGCCCCGGCCGCGACTCGTGAGCACCGCCGACTGGCCGGGCATGCAAGAGCCAGGAGGGGCGACTAGGGTCCAAGGAGTAAAAGATGAGGCCGCGGAGGGAGCAAGGAGGTGGGCAGTGGCGGCGGTGGCCATCTGCGGCGAGCGTGCCCAACAGGGGGACTGGAGGAGCCGATGCGGGAGGACTGGGCTTCCCTCTCTCTCTCTCTCTCTCTCTCTCTCTCTTTTTCCGGCACGGCAGTGGTACCCCTCCCCCTCACTCCTCCCTCCCTCCCTCTATACCTCTCTATTCCCCCCTTCCGGTGGCACACCCCACCTGGTGTAGTACCCCGGATTTTCAAAATCCAAATAAAAAAAATTTTATTATTTAAATAAATGAGATAAATTGATTTAATTAGAATAAAGGGAGAATAAATGAAAACAAAGAGAATTAAAGTAATACCATAAAGCAAATATTAACGGGTTACTCTAATAACCCAAACCCAATGAAAGGGGCCCAAATAGGGATAGCCCATCATAGGATGAGAGTTAAATTAATGAAATTCGTATCTAATTAATTAAATAAATAGTAAAGTTAAGATAAATGTTAAATAACCTTTATATATCTAAAAGAAGAGTCCTTAACCCATCCTAACTCTTTAACCATGAAATTAAGCTCTCTCCCCCCCATTAGATGGATAAATGAGAGAAAAGGGGAAGATAAATATGTAAATTCGAAATTAATAGAAAAGGGGAGTTTTAGATGGAGTAAAACTCTAATAGCAGCCCAATACACCCCCAAATCGTCCCTACCACCCATAGTTCGTGGCTGGAGTCCTAGGAGACGAAGGGAAGGCTGGAGAACGGAAGAAGCACGGAGGAGGAGGCTAGAACAATGAGGATTTTCATCACCAAAACTAGGGTTTTCTTCCTTCACAAAAAAGGTAGGCAATCTCTCAAGCTAAAATTGTGAAATAATACCTAGGTAGCCTTCATGTACCTCTTCAAAATCCTTATAGTTTCGTGTATTTCGTTCACCATTTGGGCGAATTTAATTCATAAAGTCCTATTGTTACCATGAACTGAGATCTTGTGTTTTTTATAATCCCCAACGTGTACTTGCTCTCATGCCTTGATAAAATTCTCAAATATACTACATCTCATTATCTTTCAAATGCCTCTAGTTGCTTGATTTCAATCTCCCATTAGGGAGAATTAAATCTTTGAATATTTATCAGATCTGTGCACTCGACCCTCCTTGTTTTCTTTTTAACCTCGTGCACACTTGACATCATTCCATAATAAAATTATCATAAATACTACTACATGTTAGCTTTCAAACGCCGCTGGTTTCAGAATTTTTCATCATGTAGTCATCCCTGAATAATTCTTGGAGCACTGACTACACCTGTTTAGGTCACTGAAAAATAACACGACCAATGCATATTTAAACCTTGTCTATTTTCAAATTAAACGTACATGTGATAGATTTACATGTCTATTTTCGTTTAAAACTGGTTTCATACCTTTTTGATCACCGTACTATTTTATATGGAATTTAGAACGTCCATGTATCACAGAGGACTCGCCCTGGGAAAAAGGGGAAAACCCAGACCGCCCCTGATATCGCGGCGGCGCGATACGCCGCGATAACAAGAGGGTCGCGGTCGGCCTCCACGTCGCGTCATGAACGCGGCGAGCCTTGCCGCCGCGTTCCCAACCCCGAACCAGGCCAGGCCAGGCCGGTTCGCCCGTCGCGCCAGGCCGCCCCGTCGCGCCAGGCCGCCCCGTTGCGACCAGGACCGCGATGGGAAACCCCATCGCGATACTGGGATTAACGCGACCTGGCGCCCTGTCGCGACTTGATCACGACAGGTCACCTTGTCGCCTCTTAACAATTTTGGCCAGAACCATATATTATGCATATACCCCTATCTTATTTTTCATATAACCCTTATACAAGTTAAACCATGTACTGTTAAGCTTAATAATCGACCTGAATACTTTTATTTGATAATATTTAAATAATTCTTGTTAATTTAAAAGTCGTGAGCACGACTTGTCATATCATCAAGATTTCTTTACACTTGTACACATAACATTATAAATTGCCATTTGACATTGATAAATTATGCAATAATGTATTCGGTAAATTATCAAAATAAATGACTAAATTACCATATTTTGTTAAATACAATTGTTTCTGTTTTTACTCGCGCATTTTAAATATCGTTACCGTTTTTCCTCGGCCTTCGAGCACTCGAGGCACGACGGACCCGTTTTTACACACTTTCCCTTGACTTGGACCACCTCTCCACCGGGAATACTCTCGACTGGACTAGGGAATCTTTGTCAAGACCTCCGTAAGTCTTCTTGGCTTTGGCGCACGTCCTTAGTCAACGAGCTGGTTGTACCCTAAAACCCGTTACACCTTAGGAATCAGTACGATCCATGGCCTTAGTGTTCTCTCCTTATCTTGCGATCACGCCGAACCATCTAGCCTGTGTTCATAGCACGGCTAGTAGACGGTTGTGACTTCTACCAGACTGCCGGTACCCGACCTGGTGCCGTGCAACCGTTACTATCGTGTTTCTCGTCATTTTAACAATATGTCCCTGTTCATCTACTATCTCGATACTCTCATCTGTTCACGTTCTCTCTACACTCTCGTCTAGTTAATCTACTACTCTCATCTATTTTTGGTACTCTCTTGGCCATTTTTGATTGTCTAAGATAAAACATGACTATGCTAGGCAATATTATAAGGGCCCGATCTGGTCCTGGGAGGAGCACCAAAAGGCTTAACTCGCGAGGGTCTAATGGTCAGGTGATGGCATACACCAAACGCATGACACGCAAGATTGATCTAAGACAATTCACAAACATTCCTGTACATGATACTGACTTGTGGTTGATAAAATGATCGACCAAAATGCATGTTACTTACTTTACTTGCTATCGTGACTTGTGCACTGCTGTGCAATTACTGTTAACTTGAAATATGGCCAAATCTTTTGTACTTGTTACCTATGAAGGTATTCTTGTCTTATGAACTTACTGGCACGACTATACCTGATCGTTCTCGTACTTGCTTGTTCCTGTTAGTTATCCTGCTTGATAAAAGGTTAAACACTTAAAGCATACTTGTTTACATGAGATATTAAGTCCTACTGAGCGTTATTCGCCCATCCTGCATTTTGTATTTAATGTGTTTCAGGCGAGTATGACGATGACCACACTCACGAGGACGGGACTGAGGATTCTCAGGAGTGACCATTTTTCGGCAGCCAGTGCTATCTAGTAGTAGTTAGTTAGTATAGTTATGAGTCAGTTAGTCATGATGGAATAGTTTGATTTTGAATAAAGTACTCTGGACCCTAGTTTTGGCTCTGATACATTGATGTAATAGTTAGATCTTGAAGTTTGATGAAACATTAGAGATTGTAATGGAGTTGATGGATTGTTAATGAAATATGAGGTTGTTTGGTATTATTTCCATTTGTGTATGGTTTGTTATTTATTTCTCGCTCGATACTATTTATAACTGTAATTCTGCTCCGATTTCCGGGTCAGGGCGTTACACCTGCCTTCTCTCTCTCTCTCTCTCTCTCTCTCTCCTCTCTCCTCTCTCTCTCTCTCCTCTCTCTCTCTCTCTCTCTCCGGTGACACCCCCATTTGTCCCCCCCCTTCCGACGGCAAACCCCGACGAGACCCCTCCCCCTCAGTCCTCACTGGTCTCATATTTTCGAACCGGATAATATCTGGATCCGCACCGAATCCGATCATTATCCGGTTGAGATTTCCGCTTCGTATCTGAATCTTATTCGGCGAATACGATTATCCGATTACATATTCGGAGCGGACACGGAAAATCCATATCTGCTCCGTTTACAGTCCTACTGTGAGGCCTCGTTGCCTGCGCCTTTTGCGGTGCGGGTGACGAGGTCTCGTCGTCCGTGCACACTCGCGAACGGACGGCGAAAATAGTAAAAAAAAAAAAAATCTCACCGTCACCATTTCCTTCTATCCGTCGCCCTTGCCCAAAAACGATGTAAAAGCGGGTCTTCGACCGCTTTTTGGCTCCACGCAGTTTCTCTCTATCTCTCTCCTCAGCACAAAATCGGACAAGCGCGAAAGTCGAAGCCGACAGCATTTATTTGAAAACGCTTCTGCTGTTGTCAAATATTTTAACACAAAAATCTCCACCACAGGTGTTGCCAAACGTTGCCTAAGCAGAAATGAAAATAGATTTCCAAAATATTATTTGATGTAGAAACAAAAATACTCATTTTTCATCTATTTTTTATTTCCATTTTCAATAATATAATATAGTATTTATATAATATTTATACAATTAAGAAAAACTCTTCAACCCCTAAACTAAATTTAAGCTCTCAAAACTTCAAACTCACCATTCTAGCCCCATCTCCAACTAGTATGTGAATTCTGTCGATCACCACTCAATTGATGATTGGTAGGTGCACATTCACTCCCTCCGGTTATACAATAGTTCTTTCATTAGCAACTCTTGTTCGCCTCAATTATTCACCTATGCGTACTCCTAAACACAAGTGGAGCGAGTGCGTCTAGGGCTTGTAAATGATGGGTATAGCCAAACGGTTGTAAGTCTTTTCTTTAGCATCTACATCTATTTCATTGACAAATTAAGGTCCTAGCATGTGGCAGCTCTCCCACCCAGCAACTATCCATAATTGTCTCCTATCCATTATGTAAAACTATACAATATTGTAATATTAATTTGATATAGACATGTTTAATTTGCATGGGCCACTATAATCTAGAAGATGGAGAGGATATGATGGAAAATATGCTTTTGATTTATTGTTATATGTAATACATATGATAGATTATAAATTATGTATTTGTAGATTGTTGAATCTATAAATTTATTTTAGCTACCCAAATATTGAACATTTATGTGATATTTCTATTTCTGATTTCTAACTTCAAAATGGAAATAGATGTGATGCGCAAGTGGAAACACCATTTTTTGTTATTATTTTTGAAAATTTTTTATAAGAAACGAAAGTGGAAATCTCTTTTTTGCTCTCCTTTTCTATCCCCATAATGTTTCTATGAACATCACAAAATGTCTTTATACTTTAATGACACCTCCCTCATTTATGTTGAACATTCTACTCTTTTACTAGGAAATCACTTCTCATCTAGATGTTATTTGATAAAGTTACTTGGAGCCTTTTTATCCAGAAAAACATGAAGTATTCGGACAAAAAAATATCTTGCTACTTGGCCTTAGATACAAGTGAGTGCGGGTCTTGGTCTTAGACACAAGTAGTTCATTATCAATATGTCAGCAGAACCTACATCCACTTGTGTCTACAGGCACAAGCGATCAGACATTTTGTCCAAATATCAAGTGTTTCTCTTTAATATATGTGTAGATTATAATGAGCTAGAAGTGACCAAAGTGACAAATCTATTAATAAAATTGTGTAACTTTTCTTTAAAAAATCTCAAATAAAACTAAATAGAAATATATCTCTGATGATCTTATGCAAGCGCATAATGGGACTTAATTTTCTCCTCTAATAGAAGATGGATTGGCAATTAGTAAGATAGGATGAATTCCACCAAATAATACATATAGTGATATGCCAAGTAACACACATAGTCTTTGATAGTTGAGATAACAAAAAAGAAGAAAAAAAATCAGTCAAAAATATAACAAGTTCTAAATGCTTTGGCAAATTGTTCTTGTAGTTCCTCTATTGCACGTGCATTTTGATATGTCTACTTTATTTGGCACTATATGAGATGAGATTATCATGGATAGATATGGTCTATCTTATGTATATTTTTTATTATGTGTTTTCACTGTATTTTTCTTTTAGATGTAACCAGTTTTGTCAAGTGGTGTTTTTAATTTCTAGTATACTCCTCTAGGATAAGTGGGATGTCCCCCAAGTTTGTGTATTTAAAATTTGTTAATAAAATTTAATAAGCTACCCCATGTGCTAGATAAGTTTTGAGAGAAAAAGAATTATAAAGAAGTCAATATGACAATTCAAATCACAACATAAATAATAGAAGATTTAGAATTTGATTGCAATCACAATAAGATTTGAACTATGAAATTATACCTTGCCCATATATGGCATCTAACATGATCATGATTAATGAAATAGATGACCCTTTTACCCAAACTTTTTACACTCAAGATCTCCATTAAACAATATATCCAAAAAGGCACTTCAACTAGGCCTTAGATCTTTTGTAATATTTTTTGCCTCACAATCTAAAATTATTTAATAATCATAAAATCAAGAAAATACTTTATTCATAATTTTTAAAGATCTCTCTTTCAAGAAAAGAGAGTGTTAAATAAATGTATGACTACATAGAGTTAAATTAAATAAATATTAGGATAGTAGTGGTTTGTTTCTAGCTTCATACACTAATCACTCAAACCTCCTCCACCATAAGTCCCCATAAAAATCTTAGCTCTCTTTTTCTTTGGTTTAATACGTAAACTTCAAATCTATGAGCTACCTTTTACTTATCTTAAATACATAATTCTTAAGTTCGAATAACTTTGTTAAAGGAAAGAAAAATTCTTTGAATTTTTATAATCACCACTACTAGGCTTTGAAGAGTATACAAGTCTAAATATTAACTATAAAAACTAGATCAAGTAAAACTCTAAGACCATCCTGAGAAGGAAGTAGAAAGTATTAGTTCTATAAACTATCGCTAAAATATTTACACACTTTTGTTACAATTTGAGGTGTGTTTTATTTTTTTATTGTAAAAATATATAATCTCATGTGGCATATGTTTCTATAGATGACATCACAATTGAGTAATAAAAAAAAATTAACAATTTAAGCATTGTGTCATTCGAGTAAGTTTTAACGAGAAATATTTTTAAAAATAAAAATAAAAAAAAATTATTACAAATATATAGCAAAATTTACTCTAGAAATAAAGTATGAGCTTTTCAACGGATATGTAAAATCAAAAAAAATATTCTTTGTAAACAAATGTCAAAGAAATACATGTATTAAGAGAGTCACTTTCTATCTAATTAGTCGGATAAAAAAGTTATCTGACCAATGTGAGATTAGTTTGAGACATGGGTTTTACAACGGTCGAGCAACTGTGGCAACTGTAGATCTCGTGTCCGAGTTAATTTAAACATAGGTCTAATATCTCAAATATTTGTAAGATTTAATATCTAAAAATTTATAATAATAAAAAAGAAAAGAAAAAAAAGGGGGAGCAGGAATGCAGGATGTGAAGTGAGAGGAAGCGAGGAGCAACAAGGGTTTGAAAAAGGGGGGAAAAAAGAATAAAGAAAATTACAAAATTGTCCAACTTCGGCATCCCCAGCCACCACCACCGGCCACGTCGGAACGCGGCGACTCCAAACCGGCGGCCCTGCATCGTCTTAGCTGTTCGCCGCCGCGCCAGCCCCGCTCATGGCCGAAACCCTACCAGAGCCCCGTCCGAAGGCGACGGCACGATATGGAGGGGCGCCGTGCTCCGCGGGCTGGCGTCCGACAAGTTACTCCCGAGCTCCGCCGCGCCGTCCCTCCGCTCCTCCGCCGCATCGCGCTCGTTGTCCTCCAGGGACCTCCCCATGGTCTCCGGGGTGTAGACGTAAGAGAACACAGCCCCGACCACGCAGACCACGGCCAGCATGAGCAGCGAGTTCATCATCCCGATCCCACGGTGATAGCCGTGCTCGACCTTGTTCTCATTGCTGCTCTGCGACGCCCACAGGAACCCCACCGAGCCGATGATAGCGCCCACCTTGCCCACCGCGCCGGAGATCCCGTGGCAGGTCGAGCGGAACCGGGCGGGGAACAGCTCCGCGGGGACGATGAAGGTGGTGGTGTTGGGGCCGAAGTTGGAGAAGAAGAAGGTGAGGGCATAGAGGACGATGAACCAGGCTTTGGTCTTGTTCTCCCAGTACCTGTCGTAGGGGCCGCCGATGGCGAAGAGGAAGACGCCCATGAGGAGGAACCCCATTATCTGGATCTTGCGCCTGCCCACCCGCTCAATGAAGCAGACGGTGGCCCAGTAGCCTGGTATGGTGGAGGCAACGGCGATGATGGCCTGGAACTTGGCGACGTTGTAGGCCTCGCGGTAGGTGTTCACCTGGTCGGGCTTTGGGTACCACGATTTGTAGATCTGGGATTGGAAGAGGTTGCTGCTGTAGAAGACGATATCCAAGATGAACCAGGCACCGGCGCAGGCAAAGAGGTCGCGGCCGTGCTCGCGCAGGAATCGCCTGGAGAAGAGGCCGTAGGTAGGCGGCGGGCGCGGGACGATGGGGGCTTCCTCGGGGCTCGGCTGCAGGTCCATCCCCTCCAGCACGGTCTCCATGTCCGTCGCTGCCTTCCTTACGTCTTGTTCCACCAGCGCCGTGTACCTGTGACCGCACGCTTGTGAGATTGGCATGTACACCAACTGTTTGTGGGATTGACCGTGGAAAATGGTATTTTTGGCTAGCATTCGGCTAAGAGGTGGAGAATTCAGGGGGAAGTACCTTGCAGTTTCCGGCATCATCATCCGCCAGTAGAAGGTGAGCCCGGCGGGGATGGCGCCAAACATCAGTATGAGCCGCCACACCAGGTCGGCCTCCGGTGGCGGAGCCGTCGGCCGGTCCTTCGTCTTGTCGGTTGCATGATCAAAAGCTGCAGTAATGGCCATAGTGACCGCCGAGCTGACCAGAATCCCAAACCCCTGCATGGAGAACACCGCCGCAATGAACGAACCGCGGGTCCTCCTGTTGGAAAACTCCGACATGATGGTCGCCGAGAGCGGGTAGTCCCCGCCGATGCCGATGCCGAGGAGGAACCGGAAGAAGCACAGGCTGGTGAGGACGCACGCCCGCGTCCGGCACACCGAGAAGCCGCACCCGACCGAGCTCGACACCATTAGCAGGAGCGATATCCCATACACCCGCCGCCGGCCAATCTTGTCGCCAAGCCTGCCAAACACAATCTGCCCAATCACAGTCCCCACCAGCGCAATCGCCACCGTCGCCGTGAAGACCGCCGGAGGGATCACGCCGGGATTTTCGCTGGACCCATCATAGTAGTACAGCCTCCCAATCATCTTCATCACCGGGGGGATGCAGAACAGGTCGTAGGCATCGGTGAAAAGCCCCATGCCGGCGATCACAATGGCCTTGAAGTGGTAGTACTGCGTCTTGGCGGAGTCCAGCGCGGACAGCACCTTGAGCGCCATGTTGCTGGACCACGGAGCTTCTGCTAGAGCACGGCCAGCTGCACAGGTAAGGGGCTTCCTCTTTGCTGGGTCTTCTTTAAGTAAGCACGGGGCTTGCGGGGGTTGTGGGTTTCTCAGCAGCCATGGCCATGGGTGTTGACCTGGGCCACCGGAAGGGAGGAAGCCATCGCCCCCGAACCCCCCAAGATCCTGTTGCAGATGCGAATAAGGGCCATTAATCTGAAGCCTGCGGCTGTCGAGCAGATAAGGAGTTGGGGGGGAGGAATAAACATGGCTTTGTTGGGCGCAGGCGTCCAATGGGAGACGGGTCTGGGTCTTCGGTTGAGGTGGCGGTGTTCGTCCCTGCCATTGACTTAGAACAGCTGCTCTCTTCTGTCCTTCCAGGCAGGGCAGAAGGAGAGGGAACTGGGGAGGTACGTGCAGGATCTTGTACTTGGACGGTTGTGGATCCTTTGGGGCTCCAAGAATGGAAATTGCATAGAGAAACGTTTATTACAAATAACTTCAACTTTATTTTTAATGTAAAAGTTATTTATCTTTTGTATAAGAAAAATTTTCTGCGCTTGTGAAAGTGTAGAAATATCTAGTCATCTTGCACTTCTTCCCTCTCATTGGGGGGAATGAAGTTGCCACATAAACTTCTCTCCTCTTTTCCACCAATAAGAGGAGAGAAGTGCAGGATGACTAGACATTTCTACAATTTCACAAGTGCAGAAAAACTTTCTCCTTTTTATAGTTGGCTATTTCATATTTGCCCCTAAAAAGAACAAATAGCTTTTATATGGGAAACCCTGCATAGGAAAAAAAAAAGGTGGGTCAATGACACTCAAGAAAAGTAAGATGGAAAACATATTTACATATTATATCTCATCACACTTGTGGTTTCTCACATGTATACCTCATAATGTCAGGTTTGAGACATAAGAGGACAAGTAAGATAGAAAACATGATTAAATAGCATGTGAAATATGGAAGATATCAATTGGACTCACAGGTATGCAATAAGAAAATTACCATTTTGAACTATCTTAGCAATTCATTATTTACCATTATTTTTAGAAAGAATAAGAAGTCATATTAGATGTTTTTTATAGTTTTGCACATCATGGAACATTTCAGCATATTGTGAGCAATTGTTTTAACATTTCATTCATGGAAGGTGATGAGAAGGGAATTTATGTCGAATAATTTGTATAGGAAGAGCATGCATATAAATGAGAGTCCAGAATGGATTCTCACATATACCCATTTCTAAGGTGAGATACATGCAAAAATTCTTTTTGCAAAGGAGATATCTCGACCCTCTGGCCTAAACTATAAGATCAAATTATTGAATCTAGCCCAATAGATAAAAGTCTAATTAATAAACTATAAGATCAAACTATCTAAAGAGAGCTCAGATGGTAAGCACGGCCCAAAAAACACAATAAAGTTTTGGATTGCCACCCACATGGAGGCTCCTCGGAGTCTACTTGGAATCTTAGACGATAGCTTGAGACAAGCGGAAAACTCCCAAAATGATGCCTTTGGAACGCTCTAATGCAGGAAGTTGACTCAGCTCACATTTATCTAATAGGTCGACAAGATCTTAGCTCAGTCCAGATGACAGCAAATGGGCCAAGATTTTCGCCTGATATTATGGCCGATGGATCCCACTAAATCGACAGTTACTCAAGAGGAAGTGAGGCAATAAAGAGGGAGATAAGGGGCACATACGATCGCTTATGATCATGACCCATAAATCTCATAAGGGGCCATGATAACCAATTTCTTAGGGGCTTACACCTATGAATCAGCCTTAACAGTCGCCATGTCATGTAAGACCGTCAGGGAAAACTAATCGCTTTTATAATCCCTATTGATAGCCCTTTAGAAACGTAAGCTATTCTTAGCACTCAAACTGGTGGAAAACGATCTCAAATCACCTCCCCTTACTCTTGTGCTCTTGTCCACTCTGACTTAGGCATCGAAAGGTTATCCCTAGGGCTCACCTCCCAGGACCCAGATCCTTTGTGCTTTCTTTATAGATCCAATGTTGGGAAGCTTGAGGCCAGTGTGCAAGAGCAACAACACCACAATGAGGGGAACTAGCAAAGGAAAAGTTTTGATGACGAGTGGATAGGCAAATGGGATCTTGCAAACCTCTCACTCTATCTCTAGAACCACCCAAAATGTCGAGGCTGGCATCACCCTCCTCCCTTCCGCCCAAGAAAACCTCCCTCCTCAAACAAGCCTTGATGCCATCATCTTCCTCAATGTGAAGATGGACTGGCTCATCAAGTTGATGACGGTCCAAGCAGGGAGGGAAGGATGTCCACATCGGCCCCTCTTTGTTGCTCACTGCGGGGAGGCTTCACATCGCGGTGGTTACATTGTCGACAACCATTTCACCCTCAATGGCAGACACATCATTCAGAACTACGTTGGTGGAGCATCTCAGCCCCCTCCTCGTCAGGAGGATCAAGAAGTTTCTTCCAACCCACAAGGAAGAAGGCACAACATTGGACAGTCGACGCCTTTGACTGCAGTCCCCCCACTAGACGACAAGGTGGAGAGAACACATAGAAGGCACCCTCCACAAAGGGATACATGCCTCTGACCCCCTCTCACACCAATCCAAACTTGGCGACCCAACTATGGGAGTTTGAACGTCGCTTTGCCGAGCAGGAGTTCCTTCTTAACCACAACAAGAAAGGTGAAGCCTTCTCATCAACAGCGACGAGGAACAATCTCCATTTGCCTAGGAAATACTAGATGCTGCCTTAACATCCAGGCTCCAACTTCCTACAGTGAAGCCTTACGACGGCCTGGGAGACCCGACCAACCACTTTAACAATTTTGAGGCCCTTGATGACCCTGCAAGGGGCCTTATATGCCAAAAATGCCTAGCCTTTGCTACCACTTTGGTACAAAGTGCTCAGGTTTGTTTCTAAACCCTCTCGCTAGGATACATCACCAGTTTTTGGCAATTTGATAGGCTCTTCGAGGAGAGCTTTGCCGAAAGCGAGCCGTTGAGGTCAATCGCGGGCCTGCTCACCCTCAAGCAAGCTCAAGGGGAGAAGGAAGCTTTGGGCTTACATCAACCGGTTCCATGTCGAGACTGTCTGCATCCCTCAGCTCTAAACACCTCCACAATCACTATCCTCATCGGCGGCACTCAAGATGAAGGGCTTCGGCAATCTGGTCCTTCATCCCACAGTGACTCTCGCCAACCTAATCACTCCAACTCTTTGTCATGTAGAGTGTGAAGAAGTCGTGACCACCTGTGACGACGTGCCGGAGCGAAAGAGTGAGGAGGAGGAGAAGCTCCCTTCTGACTGATTCTCCTAGTCAAAAAGAAAGAAGAGTTGCAATGGTGACAAGAGGGGCTTGCATAAGAAGTACGAGCGATGCACTCTTTTAGGACGCTGACCCTGCGACAAAGATCTCCTTCATTGGCTCGAGTTGATGAAATCAAATTCGCCACAACAAGACCCGTGGAAGTATTGCCATTTCCACTAGGACCACGACCACTACATTGGTGACTGCCAAAAGCTTAAGTATGAGATCAAGAGCCTCATCTAATAGGGTCACCTGGGCAAACTTGTGACTAAAAAGTAGGATACTCCTGCGATCCTCCTGATGAGATCGACAACAAAAACTTCGCGGTGTGCAGATAAAGTATCTTGGGGGTAACTACTTCTGGCCAAAGACCACTTACTGAGGGAGGAAGAAGAAATATACTCAAATGTAAGACCCTCGAATCTCCGTCGTATTTTTCGTATTTATGTGTGTATTGTGTTGAGTATGTATGTACGTATTTTACGTGGATATTTAAAATAGTATAAATACGTGTGCATGTGTTTATATTGAACATAAATAATGTACTTATTGCATGATGGTAGTGTGGATACGATACTATATGTTCATTGCATGTATATATGTCCGGTATGCATGGTTTTCTGCATAAATTAGGGTTCTGGCCGAAGGCCCTATTGGCGTCAATCCCCAGGCCGTCGAGGTGGTGTCAGCGTCCAGCCCTGGACGCCAACACTAGATCCGGCGTCCAGCGATCTGGACGCCAACCTCTCTGACCTGCATGCGCAGCAGAGCTGCTATCTTCTGAAGCAAGGCAAGGCAACCATTGGGGAGATGTCCCCAACGGCTCTGAACATGTCTAATCGGTTTGGTGAGTGGGTGAGGGGCTCTTCTTAGGGTCCAACCCGAAATTGGCTCCTCTCACTTCTCCCTTCACCTGTGTGAGAAGAGGAAAAGAAGAGAGAAAAACCCTAGAGCTTCTGTGAGAAAGCCCCACCTTGTGACCCAAGAATCCGACTTCCTGGAGCTTGATCCGGCCAACTTCCCCGACAAGGAGGTAGCTGATATGAAGGGCAAGGCCTCCCTGGTCTTGCTTTGCTGAGGAGATCATCCAGGAGCT